>ML208285.1:142862-246335 GCA_004369065.1 Pluteus cervinus | reverse complement strand
CCAGAGATGCATGATTGAACATCAGGCTTACTGAAGTCGCAGTCTCGTCGACCCTACAAGCGGTGAAGTGTAAGACGCAAAGTACACTTCAAAGAAAGGCATGCTTACCCAAATTCGTCCGCTAGTCCAGTTTTCTGGGACCTCGATTGTAACATTGGACCAGGCTGGGGCTTCCCAGCTAAAACGATATGTGAGCAACGGTTCGGCTGTGATAGTAAAAGTACGTACCCGGTCGGGAAGTTGGGTCGGTCCCCAGCACCAGTGAACATCTACAATTTTTGAAGTTGAGTAATAGAATCGCGTATCGTTATAAGTGCACATACTGCTGGCCTATGGTAGGTTATGGCGTCAGATCAGGAACGCAGTAGGAAATGGTGCAAACGTACCAGATAGTGAATGGGCAAGCATTGTACACGGTTATCGACCGCGCGGCAGCACCAGAAAGCAGGCCGAAGGAAGCAGCGACGAAGAGCTTCATGGTCATTGTGAGGGAGATTCGAAATCCAGAGGAGGATGTAGAAACCCACCGCTTTGATTCCACTTTTTATACAGTCTGTTCTGGACGGTGGTCACTGCCAATGGGGAGAGACAATTGGCATTTCTGTGTCCCGTGCAGAGACCTCATCTGCTGAGAGTCCGTTGACTGAACTCGTGATAGGCATCCAGGTGAGTAGGAGATCGTGTGTAGGGTCATTGGACGACTGGATTCAAGTCAAGAAATTTGCACATACCAACACTGGAAGGTCGGTACTTCGTATTGAGCGAGCGTGCCCTATCACATGCGGGGGGCGATGAAGTCGACAGCGAGGTTCGTGTGGTTCTCCTCAGGCACGATATATCACATTCACCCCCTGTAATTGCGAAGTAATTGCAATATGACCTACCGGAGTCCGCTGTTGCTACCCTGTTGGGTTGACGAGTTCGTGATCGAAGCTTACGAACTTCGACAACGAGTGAAGCCCAGCGAGGAGCCGCGAGATGGTATGTCGCCTGACGTCACCTACTACTGTAACAACCTCTCATACTCGTACTATATTACTTCAATTCGTAGAAACACAAAAAAATACCCAGCTATCAATATCTAAGGAAATGTGAGAGAAAAAGAGAAGGGAGAATATTTACACCAGCCCCCGTCTACAAACCATAAAGCTACACTCGACATTTCCTCAAATTTTATGTCAAAGGCAACATCTGCGCGCCCTCCATAACCGGTCCCATCTCGCCCTCCATCTGTAATCCTGCACCTACCTCAACCAAACTCGTCCCTTGTCCACTTTGCCCCATGACCCCTTGCTGCATCACAACCCCCAAAAGCCCCGAACCATTACTCTGCCCCCCATGTCCACCAAGTCCCGCGTGTCCACCATGCCCACCTCCACCATGTTTCTGAATCTCCCCTTTAACATGATCAACCAACTTCTTCAAATTCATCCTCTCATTAATCAACCCAACTTTCGCGCTCTCCAACCCTTTCCTCTCCTCCTCCAATATCTCTTCCAATTCTTCGAATTGTGTCATCTTCAATTCGAGTTTGGTTAGAGTTAGTTTTATGAGGGAAGAAAGGGTTTGTCTGATTTGGAGGTCTTCAGTTGTGGATAGGTGACGTGCGGCTTTGGCGGAAGAGGTAAGTGCGAGGGAAGCTGCACGAACGACTTTGGAGTGAGGGAGCGTGTAGGTTGGCTTTTGAGAGGGTTGTTGGTGGGGATGAGATTCTTGACCGTCGACGGACATGGCGTCAGGTGCGACTGATCCTTCATGTTTTACGTTTGTAGAAGAGGAACCAACACCGTCCTCTTCCATCCTATCATCTCCTTTCTGCCCTTCCTTATTCTGTCCATCTTTATCACCTTCCCCAGCGGCATTGGCACCAGCACCAGCACTTTTGCTTGACCCCGACCCCTCCGTGTTCCCATCCGTCAACTCATGCAACGCGGTCTTCGCAGCTTCCGCCGCAACACCCGGCCCTACCACCCCCGCCAAAAACGCCACAACACTCATAACCGGATTATCCGCCTGTTCGAATGGAACCCTCCCAAACCTCAACGGCCCCATCGATCCTTCCGTATTCAAATACGGATCTTCAATAGGTAACGCCAAAAACTTGCGTATACACTGCTGTGCTGTCCTAGTCCCAACATGTTCTTCAATCTTTGACCAATCGTCGTCGTACATCTCTAACCCCTCCAATAGAGCGAGTACTTCACCGTCACTCCAATCGTCATTAACCCCGCTTCCTTGGGAGACAGCAGCGGACGCTCCCGAGATTTTGACAAAGTCACCACTGAACATGGTTGTGGGGAATCGACCGTCAAGATAACAAGGTGCACATAATGTGAATTTTTTGTCTTTGAGCGAGTGATAACGGATGCTAGTACAATCCGAACCGCAGGTATCACAGTTCCAGGATGTAGGTCGGGTTTGTCCGTTTGAAGTAGCGCCGTTAGCCAGAGTGGCGGCATCGGTGCTGGTAATGGGACGGGAGGCTTTGGAGGTGGTTTGGTAGATGGAATTTCGAAGTTCGAGGGATGCAGGGGTAGAAGCGCCGCCTGCTCCTGGTGCTGGTGTGGAACTAGTTGAACCGCTGGCGTTTTCGTTGGTGCCGCCGGGCTTTTGGGCGCCACTGGCAGTGGGCTTTTGAGGGCGTGTGCCGGGGTGAAGGGATTGTAAACCGCGTGGGGTGTCGAGGATGACGCGGAAGTGACCTGTGAAGGGAGGTGCTAACGCCGCAGGGCGTTGTTCTGGGTCAATCTGCGTGGATGCGGGTTGAGCAGATAGTGATTGCACATATAATGGATTGGACTTACCTGGTAGTTGATAAGACCCCACTGTTCCAAGAAAGTATGGACACGCAGGATCCCGCACACGTCTCCTGCCAGATTTCTTCGACAGGCAGTGAATGTGAGATACTCCGTGGGTCGCAGACGATATGTATTAATCATAAAGTCGCGATAATCCTTGTAAATAGCAGGCGTTTTTGATCTATTCCTCGAGTTGAAGAATTCGGGTAACGCCCTCCGTTCAACGGGATGGATTTTTGACATGTCGAACCAAGACGAATAAGAAGGGATGATAACTTCATGAGTTTGAGCAGCCAGATACTTCCTAGCTTGTTCCTCCAGCCTTAAACGCGTCGCCTCCAGTTGGGCAGGGTCTTCATCGTCATTGTCATCTCCGGACTCTCCGTCTTCCTCTGCACCGTCGGCCATAGAAACATCTCCGCCGTCGTCATCTTCACCTTCTTTTAGTTGACGGACACGAGCGGATTGAGCTGAAGACCGTGTTGGATGATCGGTATTGGAATCCGGAGGGAGGTTGCCGATGTCGCGAGACTGGAGGGGTTCAAGTTCGCTACGTTTTCCCTGAGCGTCATCTGGGTCTACTGGGGTTGCCCCTTGGGCTGGTTGTGGAACGGTAAGCTTGATTCTCTTTGAGTCAGCGGAAGGGGGCGAACCAGCGCGTTTTGGAGAGTCCATGACTTGTCGGTGTGGCTCCTAGGCGATTGAACGCTGTTTTGTTGGACTTGGCTGATTCGACGAGTGTATTTGGACGATGTTTGGATTGGTAGGTTTGTTTGGCTGGGGTGTGTGGAATAAGCACGGACATATCGCCGGGTAGATCCGAGCAGGAAGGGCTGGTGGAGGGACTGGCGGTGGGGGTGGAGAAGGGGCTTGGCTCAGAGTGTTGGCGGGGAACGCCGGGCCAACTCTGCGGTAGAGAAAGTGATGAGCGGGTGCGGATAACTGAAGCGGGCGGCCACGCAGAAATATGCATATGTACATATGGGTGACGGTGTGACTGCTCTTGGTGGGCTCCCACTGTACTTCTCTTCCCTCGCCCCATCGCCCTTCGCTTAAATGGCGCCCCGAATCCCTTCCTCATCGACATCCCGAGCCAAAGCTCTCCTCCTCCTTCTCGCCTTCTCCTTGCCATCCGCCTCAGCCTACTCGTGGAAGTTCCAATCGCCCCCGAAGCAATGCTCGAACCTCACAATCTCCATCGACGGTGCTGGCACTCCTCCATATCGTGTCCTCATATTACCCTTTGGTCCTTCACCTCTTCCAAATAATACCGAAGTCCGCAAAATCGTTGACCAGACGTTCCCTGCCGGAGCGACTTCTGTGTCGTTCCAACTCAAATATCCTGCTGATTCACAGCTAGTTGCAGTGGTGCGTTCATCTAACCCTCTCGCTTTCATACTGTCCGTTGGCGGAACTTGGGCTGTTATGGGATCGTTGCTTCAACGTTGCTTACTCGGTCGTGTGCTGTCACCGACCCCCTTCTCGGACCGACCAACTCACCGCAGTCCATTCTCGAGGGTGATTGTCGGGTCTCCAGCCCCCATCCCTTCAGCTTATTGCGGAAAGAGAGGACTTCAATCTCATCATTATGATGACCCTCTACTTTGACACCCAACCGTACAAAAGATTTGCCGTTCAGACTCTGCTGCGGATTCCCACATCCCCATTTATATCCTCCACTGCTCAAACCTTGGGAGACTCAAACTATCATGCTAACTCCTTTCTTGGCCTTTTCTGTCCATGTCGATAGGTCAGCGATGCAACCGGATTTGGTTCCGGCGGAACGAGTGTGGCAGCCCAGGTCGTTCAATCAACCGATACCAGTTGTTTTGATGCGACACAAATGGTATCACCCCTCTTCGTCTTCTCAATAGAACCTCCAAACCAGATCGTCCAATGCGTTCCAACTCGTATATGGTGGGATCCTTCAAATGTCCAAGGGTAAGTCCAACTGTGCGTCATCGCGTTATCGCCTGTGATATCATGCAGGGTCTTTAACTTTGGCTTATCACATAATTTGATTTGATTTGATAACACGGCTTCTTTTCTTTTTTTTTGAACAGGACACCGAATTTCCTGGGCGTCATACCTGGTGGTCAATCGTTTTCGATACCTGAAGGTCAGATTACCAATGTTCCGAGTGAAGGCACTGGCTTTTCATATACACCCTCGTTACGTGGCGGGACGACATTCATCCTCGTTGGCGGTGATGCACGCGGGAATGGGACGGCTGGGAGTTCATTGAACACTGTTAGCAGTGGTATCGACAATGTTGGCTCGTGTCTCAACGATAACAGCCCCAGTTCAACACCAGGTAACCCCGCAGGTGGTGCATACCCGACAAGTTCGAGTGGTGGTGTTGGGGGAAACGATGGTACTGAAACTATCAACGAAAAGTATGTTCTCATCCTCCTGCATATAATCATCTGGTTAAACCTACGCTTGTGTATAGAAACGATAACCTTGGTGCTATCATCGGAGGCGTTGTCGGAGGTGTAGCCCTTCTCGTCGCTCTGGTTCTCACATGGCTCTTCATGAGACGTCGAAATGATTATCGACGAACGGCAAAGGAACGACCTATCGATATCGACGATGAGGTGGACGACAGTCCGTCTTCTCAACAACGTTTCCGACCAAACGAATTACCACACATTTATCAACCCGAACCATTCATGGTTGCTGATTCCACATTAGGAGGTTCGGTGGACGGCCACGGACACCTCAGTGTTGGGGGGGCACTTGGTGGCGCACGAATGAGTACGGAAGCAGGATCGAGTAGTGGAAGACCATTAAGTGGGTATACGACGACTGCGAGTTTAAGTCGGAGTGGGACACCGGATTTGTTGGGGAGTACGTATGGGTATGGAGTTGGGGGTGCTAGTGCGCCGGGAGGTGGGTCGTCGACGGGTGCGGGTGGGAGGAAGGGCGCGATGAAACCGTTGAGACCGGTTAATATTATACAGCATGATGATGCTGGACCGACGCCACGGCCAGAACCGTCTGGAGAACAGGATGAACCGGAGACCATTGAGTTGCCTCCTGCGTACTCGAAGATTAGGCCGACGTGATTTGGGCGTCTCTCGCTGTCGCTGTCCTTCATGTTTTGTTCAAGCGCTATCTCAATCTTTCCCCTACCCTCCCGATACACATACACGCACGCATACATTCTGTCGGTCTTCGTTCGTTTGGTGGTTTTTTTGTTGTCACGTCGCTGTGCAGATGGTAACTACTATTTTATTCAATCGCCCAACCCATCTCCCCTTTTGTTCTTTGTTCTTTGATTTGATTTGGGTTGTCTTGAATTCCTTCAACTTCACTTCTATACTTACCTTTGGCGTTTGACGCCGCTTCATTCCTTTTATCGTCGATGGACTTTCTTTCAGTTCTGGTTCTTTAATCTTCTCGCCATGGACGGTGTTGTTGGTGTGGTTCGCCCCGTTTCCCCACCAAAGTTATCCTTTTTGCACGGTACATATGTCAGTGTTTTTTTTGTCGGTAAATGTGTAGCACAAATCCACTCCTCCTTCCCTCCTCACCACTACCACCACAATTACTCCACACCCCTCCGCGGATCCGTTCAATACGCAATCATTGGAACTCTTCTCTCATCATTGGGACATTTTGCAACTCTCACTTACCCACTTACCTAACGTACCACACCGGCCTCCACGAGCTCCATTTCTTTCCATCGAGATGTCATTGATCTCCATGATACGCTAGCACTCCATCCTCATGATACACTCCTTCCTCCACACGCGCATACTGTATGTACGCAAATGCCAATGTTACGAAAACCTGGAGCCTTTCTTTGGAGTTCCCAGTAGTGTCTCCACATACGGTACTTCCTCTGTAGGATATAATTTACGAATTATGAATCGAATCGAGTTCATGTGCACGCAGCCGGCGATGAATCTAAATGCCGTAAGCAAGACGCTGTTTTCCTGTCAAGTCCTTCCTGGTCCCGTTCTCAATCCACTGCTGCATATGTACACCGTGATTCTGCAGGTTCCTCCCGTCTGTCAGACGCGCGCGCAACACTTCGTATATGTATCTGGCACCTGCTTGTTACCTCTATACCACGGACAGAACTGTTCAAATATAAGCGTGTGCATGAGCCCCGGGTGTATAGTAATGGTGAGCCGGTTTCTGTTTATGCACTTATCTACACACCCACTCACTATCATCCATGGTTAGAATTCTCTTTCCTAGGCTCGTCTCGGGCTATTCCTGTCTGAAGGCCGTCCCATACCCACCGAGGCATTGCTCTTCGCACGGGAGTGCCCATTGGTACCTAATCACTCGGTGGTACTACAGTACCTGTTTGATGTGAAGACGGTTACCCTAGAGCTGAAGGAGTTGACGATCGTCGTACCGAACTTGGTAAGTGAAACAGGTTGCGTTTAGTTTGGGGCTGACGGTATGCTGGGGCACTAAAGTCAGAGACCTACCCTTGAAGTGTACCGCGATGGGCGTCATGGAGAGCCTTCTAGCGAACTGGACCTCAGTCCTGGCAGCTTTTGCCATTGTTTTCATAATTTCTAAAGTCAACAGGTTCGTGAATGGGTTGAAGGTGCGAGCTTGAATGGTCAAGGAGCTTTGTTGAGAATGGAAGCTCACTGAATACCCGATATTACTTCAGGCAGTGAATTATTTACCTGGTCCTAGAGCTCCTTTTGGGCCGGTATCATTACCTGGACTTATGCTACCAACATCATGGTGGAACCCAGGTCTTTTTTATGTTTGGAAATGGAGACACCACTGTACGTTGGTTACCGTTTACCCTCCAAGTCGATTTTCTAACCGCCAAAAACAAACTATAGACTATAAAGCTAAAGGATCGGAGACTGTTGGATTTGTATCTTGGTTATCAGGAAGACCGGCGATAATTACGTCGAATTTGGAAGTGGCGAAGCAGGTTACACTGGGTGGACATAAGTCGAGTTGGGGGAAACCGATTCAAGAGAAAGGGGGGATTGTGTATGTCATTTTTCTCTTCTTTCTCTCCCTGACGAAACTAATGTGATTTTTCTAAGGTTGTTCGGGATGAATCTTGTCGCGGCAGAGGGTGAGGTATGGCGGAAACATAGAAGGATTGTTGGCCCCACTTTCACCAATGATTTGTATGTTTTCTTCCTGTCTCCGTCATTAGATCGCTAAACGAAGATGGGTAGGTATCAACTTGTTTGGCAAAAAACGTATCATACTTACCACGAGATGATCGAAGTCGAGGGGTGGTCTAAGAAGGACACGGTCAGCGTATCGGCTGTCCAGAGTCTGACGTTCAAGGTGAGTGACCTCAACTACCGGCCAATTTTCTCGTTTTTTCAACAACTATACACGACAGCTCGCGCTTCTTATCATAGGAAATTGTGGATTTGGGTTCAATTTCCATTGGCATGAACCACCTACTGCTCCCGATGGAAGTATGTCTATCCAAGAAGCTTTGTCTACTGTCACGTCATGGAACACGTTGGATCTATTCTTTCCAAAGTGGTTTACCAAGTTACCAGTTCCCCAGTACGTTGCATCTTTAGGCCTTCGTGCTCCTTCCAGAGTGCTGGTGATTCATTGTACCCCCCGGCGAGTAGATTCAAGAGATATAACACCGCCTACGACAAACTCATGGATTTTATGCGAGTACAAGTATCGGAAAGGAGGGGTCTAGTTCGAGGAGGAACACAGTTAAGAAATGACGTGTTTACGATGTTGGTAAAGGCGAATGAGGATGAAGAATCTAGGTTCAGGTTGGACGATAGCGAGTTGGTTCGTTTGCTGTCTTTCTTCTTCTCCGAAGATGGTTGTGTGTTAAAGACTTACCTTGGCATTAGATTGGTAACGTTTTTGTGCTGCTTCTGGCTGGACATGGTACGTGGTCTTCTTGGCCTACACCATGACAAGTCGGTCAAAACGGAATTCTAGAAACAACGGCGCACACGTTGGGTGCTACACTCGGGCTTCTTGCTATACACGAAGTAATTCAGGATGAGGTTTATGAAGAGATCATGTCTGTCGTCGGGAATCGGGCACCTGTTAGTGCTATTATACTTGATCGTTCGTGTTCCCTTTTCAACTAACCTTTATCTCTGAAGGAGCTCTCCGATTTTGCACAGCTTGAGAAAGTCACTTCGGTATTCATTGAAGCCCTCCGCATGTTCCGTGCGTACTTTCATCTTTTGTAAAAACTCATTTATGATGCGTCTCTTCAGCGACGGCATTTATAGTTGTCAGGGAAGCTTTTGAGGATACAGTCTTACGGCTTCCCAACCCGCTTGGTCAAGAGGGTACTACGAATTTACCTGTACAAAAGGGTACTCAAATGATTGTGGATATGATCGGGATTCGTAAGTTCAAATTAACTTTGAGTTGCAATGAACCTGCCTGAATGGGTTGCAATTGTAGAAAACAACCCACGGTACTTTGATGTAAATAAGAAATTTGAACCAAGGAGATGGTGGGGAGTATCCAAGGACTCTGAAGAAACGTTCTCTGCTTTTGGTGTCGGTGTGTTTACCCTATTATTCTGATTGTGTCACGGCTTCTGACTTGAACATAGGGCCACGAGCGTGTATAGGTCGAAAATTCGCGACTCTCGAAGCAGTTTGCTTTCTTACGTGTCTCCTGAGAGATTGGAAGATTGAACCATCAATGAAGGAGGGAGAAACGAAGAGAGAGTGGCAGGCGAGGGTTTTGGATGCGAGGTTTACGATTACCATGGGCGTTAAGGATGTTCCGGTTAGGTTCGTTAGGAGGAAGTAGTGAAGTAGAATTCACCACAGCAGACGAGTTTCCCTCAGCGTGAGTGCGATGCGCCAACTTGCAAGAAACGGAGAATGCGACGCCCGACACCCGAAGCGTCGATCAGCCGGATTTAGGTTTCCTTCTCAATTTGGTAGGAGTGCCATCCTGGAGTGGTTCACGACTTCATGCACATGTCTGCACCCGCCAAGCACCCGCTCTGCACTTACAGCATGCCTACAAACTGTAAGAGGTCAAGATGCTTCAAGATTTCAACGGCCCACATGGGATGCTTGTGATGTTCGCACCCTTTTGCGGCCACTGCGCCCAAGCCACGCACCCTGAAAATGACATACACATCATGCCGTATCGACTGAGCTGATGTCCATATGCATCAAGACCCGTCTTCCCTTCCTCATCGACCCGTCTTTTCACTGCCTTTCCTCGATTCGAAGAACGAGCACTGACTGAGGTGAGAGCGGCCTGATTCCAGAGATATGTAGGTGCGGTCCAATAATGGACGAACTTCTGAACCTCAGGTCGTGAATTCGGATTGGTCGAGTCGTGAACGCGCATTTCCTGGCGACGCCTCCGAAGTTGGTTCCTCGGCAAACGATGGATGCCTTAGACATACCATCAAGTATCGTGGAGAATTTGAATTGGTCCACAATATTCCTGGGCCTAACGGTTGTCTATATTATCTCGAAAACCAACAACTTCGTGAATGGTTTGAAGGTGAGTTTGTTTCGTCCGCTTTGAGGGCGTTGGTAGGCTGACGAGCTTCACCTCGATAGACAATAAACTATCTGGCCGGTCCTAGAGTTCCTTTCGCGCCTTTATCATTACCTGGAATCTTCTTACCGACAACATGGTGGAATCCAGGCGTTTTCTACTTCTGGACGTGGAGAAATCACTGTATGTTGTATCCGATGGCACTCCTTCCTTCGTAGCTCGTGTTTCTTACCCCGGGCGCAGTTTATAAGACGTGGGGGGAGACAGTTGGATTTGCACCTTGGTTCTCAGGAGAGCCTACTTTCGTCACAACGAACTTGGAAGTGGCGAAACAGGTTACGTTGGGCGGACATAAATCAAGTTGGGAAAAATCTTCTGATAAAAGCCTGGCGCTCATGTATGCTTCTCTTTTTCCCTCGTTTTTCTTTAGCTCATATGATCCTTATGCTCATTTTTTTGAAAGGATTTTTGGGATGAACCTGGTAACGGCGCAGGGCGACCTCTGGCGAAAACATAGAAGGGTTGTAGGTCCTGCTTTCAGCAATGATTTGTATATTTTCTTCTCTGGTTTACCTGCTCGATAGTTGCTGACCAAAGTGTAATCGTTGGCAGATATCAACTGGTATGGCAAGAAACGTATAATATCTACCAAGAGATGATTGAGGATGAAGGATGGTCCAAAGTGGATACACTTGATGTATCAGTTGTTCAAACTCTGACATCCAAGGTAGTTCTATCGTTCACCGCACATAATAGTCATTGATACGAGAGCGGCAGCTTGCGCTGCTCGTCATAGGAAATTGTGGATTTGGTTTTAACTTCCATTGGTCTGAACCACCGACTTCTGTGGATGGGAGTACATCTATCCAGCGTGCTTTGCATATTGTGACCGAATGGCATATATTGGATGTGTTCTGTCCAAGATGGCTGTCCGATCTACCTGTTCCTATGTGCGCTTATTTCCCTTTTTCTCTCTATGGACTCATAACAAATCCCGTCCCAACCGGTAGATTTAAGAAATATCGAGCTGCTTATAAGCAGCTCATGGATTTCATGCATGCACAAGTTGCGGAGAGGAGGGATTTAGTTCAGGGAGGGACGCAGTTGAGGATGGATGTGTTCACAATGTTGGTGAAGGCCAATGAAGACGAGGAAGCTAAGTTCAGGTTGGACGATGACGAATTGGTTCGCATCGTTTTCTTCCCTTTCTCCTTGGTCTCTTATATTCTTATGTTAGATCGGAAATGTTTTTGTGATGCTTCTGGCAGGACATGGTATACACATTTATCTTGTTTTGCAGGGCAAGGTTTAACGAGGGACTGTAGAGACAACGGCGCAGATATTGGCTGCTTCGCTCGGATTTCTCGCTGTTCACGAGGATATCCAAGACGAAGTCTATGAAGAGGTCATGTCCGTCATCGGGCGTCGTGATCCTGTAACTATCCCTCTGTTCTCTCTTTCCTTTTGTAACTGATAATATGCCCTTAGGTATTTTCCGATTTTACAAAGCTTGAGAAAGTTACTTCTGTATTCTATGAAACTCTTCGCATCTTTCGTGCGTACTCACATAGCCTTCCATTCTTTAAGCTTATTGTGCACGACGCGCTTCTTTACCTTCCTATACGCAGCTCCGGGATTTATTCTCGTTAGAAAAGCGAGTGAAGATACAGTTATACAAGTTCCCAACCCTGTTGGTCAAGAAGGGACTACGGGTTTACCTGTACCGAAAGGTATCGAGTTGGTCATAGATGTCCTTGGCATTCGTAAGTTCTTGTTTCTTTACCAGTGACCCCACCGCGCTGTGTAGACTGCTCAACTGATTGAATATGCTGATGTGCATGTAGACAATAACCCAAGGTACTTTGATGAACCCGAGAAGTTCAAACCACAGAGATGGTACGGGTTATCGAACGAATCCGAAGCGTTTGCTGCTTTCAGTATCGGTCTGTCCACTTCTCTTCTTTTGACGAACCAGCACTGATATAACATCACACCCTATTTAGGTCCACGAGCATGTATCGGTCGAAAATTCGCCACTTTCGAATCTGTTTGTTTCCTCGCGTCCCTCCTTAGAGATTGGAAGGTTGAGCCGATATTAAAGGCAGGGGAGACGAACAAAGAGTGGAAGGAGAGAGTTGTGGATGCAAAGCTGGTCTTGACTTTGGGTGTTAAGGATGTTCCTGTAAGATTTGTTAGGAGGAGTAAGTAAACGAGCGACGCGACGCGTTTGTTTAGAGCAACCGAACCGAACCAGGTGTGCCAAAACGAGCGATCCGCTGACGCCTTTGGTCAAAACCGCAACATATCTCCATGCGTGTGCCCAGTGTGTGCCCATACGTACAGAAGTACGTATCGTGCTTGACATTTGGGCGCTGTATGTACTCCCAAATAGGAGGATGTATACCCGAGCCGGTCTTCGTGACGGCGTCTTCTTCCATAAGTGCCTGCAGTCTTCAACCGTCCTTGCTTACCTATTCCTCTAACCATTACCACCTTATCTACAGTGTTGTTTTGCCGGTGGCTTCTTTCCTCCACGAGGAATCAGCACTGACGACAGCTGAAGCGCGGAGAGAACGACATAACAAAGACGAATTCGTACGTGGATTGTCCGACTCTCAGGTCCTGGGTTTAAGCTGACAATGGGTGCTTGGATATATTAGTTGCGCGGTGCATTCTAAGAGGAATTGGACGCCCCATTCGCCCATCTCCTGGCCGCTGCAACGATGGGAATTTCACATCTTACTCGAACAACGCACATCTTGGAGGATCTGACCTGGCCCAAAGTATTTCTGGGCATCGCAGTTATTTTCATAATTTCGAGAATTAATAACTTTATAAAAGGGTTAAAGGTCAGGAATACCTCCTTTCGTTGGTGGTCTTTTGTTAATGCGGTGGATTTCACCTGGATAGGCAGTGAGCTATCTCGCTGGTCCCAGAGTTCCCTTCCCACCGCTATCGCTGCCTGGTGCCCTCCTACCAACTTTGTGGTGGAACCCGGGCCCTTTTTTTGTGTGGACATGGAGAAATCACTGTACGCCATATCTAATCTCATTTTTTCTTTTTCTTTCTTACCCAACGTGAATTGCAGTTTACAGAACTTGGGGGAGGGAGACAGTTGCAATTGTGCCCTGGTTATCGGGACAGTCGACCCTGGTCACGACGAACTTAGACGTGGCAAGACAGGTTACATTGGGTGGTCATAGATCGAGTTGGGAGAAGCCTTTGGATAAAACTCAGGCGCTGTTGTATGTTCCTTTCTCTAGCGTTGCCCCCCTAGCTTATGCAATTTTATTCACTTGTTTTATGTAGTATTTTTGGGATGAACCTCGTCACCGCAGAGGGTGAACTCTGGCGGAAACATAGAAGGATTGTGGGGCCTGCCTTCGCTAATGACCTGTGTGTGCTCTCTTCATTCGATTATTGCACTTGCTGAGCAAGATGTAACCGTTATGCAGATATCAATTCGTTTGGCAAGAAACGCGTAATATCTACAAAGACATGATCGAAACCGAAGGATGGTCGAATGTGGATACAGTTAGTGTATCAGCTGTCCAAAACCTGACATTTAAGGTAGTCTTTTTCACTTCATCTCCACCTCGCCAACCCATTGCTCATGTTAAAAAACATAGGTTGCGCTTCTTGTTATAGGGAACTGTGGTTTTGGATTCAATTTCCATTGGTCCGAACCACCCACTTCTGCGGATGGGACCACATCCATCCAAGAATCCTTGCATACTATCACAGACTGGTATATGTTGGATATAGTCCTTCCAAAATGGTTCACCAAACTACCAGTTCCGCAGTGCGTTGATTCTCTTCTTTTCCCCGCCATGGCCTCATAAAGTGAACTCCCTCTTCCGACTGGTAGATTCAGGAGATATCGAGCTGCCAAAAACCAACTTATGAACTTCATGCACGCACAAATTGCGGGGCGGAGGAATATGATTCAGGGAGGGGCACAATTAAGGAAGGATGCATTTACGATTTTGGTTAAAGCGAATGAAGATGAGGAAGCTAAGTTGAGGCTGGGTGACGATGAATTGGTTTGTATCGTTTTCTTCTTCTCTTCTCGGTCTCTAATAATTCTGATGATAGGTCGGTAATGTTTTTGCGATGCTTCTGGCTGGACATGGTAAGTGCCTTTCATTGGTCTACTCGATGAATGCTCAATAGGTCCCATAGAAACAACAGCACATACGATGGCCGCTACCCTGGGACTTCTTGCTATTAACCAGGATATTCAAGATGAAACTTATGAAGAAATAGTGTCCGTCATTGGACACCGTGATCCTGTAACCATCAATTCTTGGCTACCGTCTCTCTCTTATCATAACTGACAGTATCCTGTAGGTGTTTTCCGACTTTACCAAGCTCGAGAAAGTCACTTCTGCATTCTATGAAGCTCTTCGCATGTTCCGTGTGTATTCACCCACTCTTTATCCCTCATTATTCATGATATGCTGCCCTTTTTCTTCAGCGGCCGGATTTCTACTCATTAGAAAAACAACTGAAGACACTGTTTTGCACATTCCTAATCCCGTTGGTCAGGAAGGAACAACAAGTTTACCTATACCAAAGGGTATTGAGGTGATCGTGGACATGATTGGTGTTCGTAAGTTGGTTCTGTTCTTTGACAATCGGATATTTTGAGTGGTGGTGGTTTGTTAACCCGCTTATAATTGCTGATGCAATCTGGTGGTGCGTATTTTAGAAAATAATCCACGGTATTTCGATGAACCCGGGAAGTTTAAACCCCAGAGATGGTATGGGGTATCGAAAGAGTCTGAATCGTTTTCTGCTTTTAGCGTCGGTATGTCTATTTCTCAATCTTTCACTCCGTTCTGGTTTGCTTGACATTGTATACAGGCCCAAGAGCATGTATCGGTCGAAAATTCGCAACCCTCGAATCTGTCTGTTTCCTAACATGTCTCTTGAGGGACTGGAAAGTTGAACCAGTGCTGAAATCGGGAGAGACGAAGGAGGAGTGGAAGGAGAGGGTCGTGGACGCGAAGATCACGGTGACGTTGGGCGTGAAGGACATTCCGATTAGGTTTATCAGGAGAGTGGCCAGGAAGTAACGCGAACGGGCTTTCCTTCTCCTCCACTTTTGGGCAACACGGTTATCTCTCCTCAACTTTCTTCGGGGTCAATTCGGGGTGCAACTTAAGATGCCGGCAAAGATTCTAAATGCCGGATCGATCATCTATATATTCCCCTCGAAGTGGTGTTCCTTCCTTCCCCACCCCAAGCTCTGTCCCGCTTTGAGGGTTCAGCTGCCAACAGGTTGGCTGGAGCTAAAGCTTCCCCCGTTTTTCGTGCTTATCCTCCAAATTACAATCAACTAGTGCAACACGATCTGCTTGATGGTTTTCGCCGTCATCCGATTCACACAGAATTAGTGTGGGTTCAAGAGTGCTGTCCCTCTTTGAGGTTCAAGTATCTTTGGTGACCTGCTTTTTTCATGTCGCTTGGATCGAGACCAGAGAAACTGGTGCCCCTCATTGGGGCGGCTCGCATAGGGGCCAGGTCTTTGACCACAGATCCTCGCTGTGCTGGTTGTTGGGGGGTAAGTTGTGAGGAAGCTTTTTATAATTTTTGGAAATTGTGTCCTTCGTTACGAGGGAGTTGCGGAATGTTTTCTAGCATGATTCGGACTTGGTTTGTCGGTGGTTCGGGGGCTCCGTTGGTTGGATTTTGCAGTTGACATCTTTCACTACTGTACCTATTGAGATTCTTTCTTATCGCAGTGGGGATTCAAATACATCGTGTTGATGGCCAATTGATGAACGTGTGAACTATTTTTGGATCAGCAGGCACCACGACCCCAGACGCTGTCGAAACTCTGTTGGCTTTCTCACCGCAAAAACCGTCCGACAACCCCGAAGACTGCAACACGGCCCGCTGACCAGGGTTTGATTTGTCCCAGCCATAGCAAGCCCAACGATTCAACGAATGCACCTACTCCCGCTTGGGACCTTGCAAAATCTATGCGACTGTTGTGTTTTCTATCTGAAGCGACAGTGGGCTTTTTCGTCAAGACTTTTCGTTCCTGGCACACGGCTGGAGAGGATGCACGTGGTACTCGGCGGTGCTGGAAGCAGTGGAATACACACTCCCAGAATGATATTGTGCAATGTATGTATGTGGGCCGGTTTCTATCGAGACTCGCCTTCCCTGCCCACGTTACATTCCTGCCCACACCCAACCATCTGGTATTCTAACGGTGCTGCTTTGACGGTAACAGCTACCATCTCCTCCAACACCTTCGTCTCGTTCCGGCTAGGGAGACAGGACGACGACGACTGGGAATACTTGAACGTATATCATCGGAATCTAGTGAGGTTTTGGGCTTCTAGTCGCGGATTTTTTCGAATTTAGGCAGCTGATAGTGTGCCCTGTGCTAGACAGCGCGCACGGACCCAAGCTAGAAGCCGCAGTTAAGCGCCCTCTGCTCAACGACATCCCACTCCCATTGGTCTTTATACAACGATAGCAATGGGCATTTCAGATGCACCACGACTCCTTGAAACGATGAACTTCATAGAGAATCTTAACTGGCCCGCGATACTCGTTGCTCTGACTGCTGTCCTTGTAATTTCACGAGTCAACCACTTCATGAGTGGGTTAAAGGTGACATTATGTTTTACTCAAAGGATCCGGTTGTTGGTGGAAGAGTTGAATCTAATGTTGGATTTTACCTCTGATAGGCAGTAAATCACTTAGTAGGACCTCGGGTTCCCTTTGCGCCTTTATCAGTCCCTGGAGTTTTGGTACCAACTACATGGTGGAACCCAGGCTTATTCTACATCTGGCATTGGAGGAACCATTGTACGTCCATATTCAACGATACTATGACCATCAGTTTCTTATGCCCAATCTTGAAGTTTACAAAACCTGGGGAAGTGAGAACGTCGCGTTTGTACCGTGGTTATCGGGAAGACCGACTTTGATGGTCACGAACTTGGATGTGGCGAGACAGGTTACGTTAGGTGCACATCGGTCGAGTTGGGAGAAGCCAGTCGATCAAAGTCAAGCTCTTTTGTACGCTTCTCTTCTCTTAATGGGAGGTCTTGAGAGGCTCATTCGTTTTTCTTAGGATGTTCGGTATGAACCTCGTAGCAGCGGAGGGTGAACAGTGGCGTAAACATAGAAGGATTGCAGGGCCTGCTTTCACCAACGAGCTGTATGTTTCCCCCATTCTACTCCCAGTGATAAGTCGACTCTTATTGAACATTGTTTTCGTTGGGCAGATATCAAATGGCTTGGCAAGAAACGTACAATCTCTACAATGAGATGATCGAAGAAGAAGGGTTATCCGCAAAGGACGCGTTTGAAGCACCGGTCGTGCAGAACCTAACATTCAAGGTGACTTTCATCCACTCTTCACTCCCTCGCAGCAAGTTTGGTTGACATGCTGATCTGCCTGTATATCCCGTTAGCTTGCACTTTCCGTCATCGGAAACTGTGGCTTTGGTTTCAACTTTCGTTGGGCAGAACCGCCCTTTTCTCCGGACGGGACTCTGTCTATCCAAGAAGCTATGCGCACCGTCTCGGAGTGGCATGCGTTGGACGTGTTTTGTCCAAAATGGGTGACCAAGCTCCCAGTTCCTCAGTATGTTGTATTATTACCACTCTTAGTTGTTCCCTCATTGTTTCCATCGCGAAGATTTAAGAAATACCGAGCTGCTTGCGACAAACTCATGGACTTTATGCGCGCACAAGTCGTGGAGAGAAGGGAGATAATCAATGGTGGTTCTCAATTGAAAGGAGATGTCTTCACAATGCTAGTCAAAGCGAATGAAGATGAGGAAGAGAAGTTACAATTGGACGACGAGGAGCTGGTTTGTATTTTTTTCTTCTCGTACGGGTCCATATTGAATCTTCGTTTTTGACCTTAGATTGGAAACGTCTTTGTCATGCTGCTTGCTGGCCATGGTCTGTGCTTTCTATTGTTCAATGCGAGTCAAATGTTGAAAAGGCTGTGATGTGCTATAGAGACAACGGCACATACACTGGCTGCTACACTTGGATTTCTTGCCATTCATGACGAGATTCAGGAAGACGTCCATGAAGAGGTTATGTCTGTTTTCGGACGTCGCGATCCTGTAACTAGTTTATTCCTCGTCTCTCTTGCCACGACTGATGGTGTTTTTAGGTGTTCAATGACTTTACAAAACTCGAGAAAGTCGTTTCTGTATTCTACGAAGCTCTTCGTCTGTTCCGTGCGTTATTCGTTTATCCTTCTGATTTGAGGTATCTATATTCATGACCGCAATTGTTTTTTGCTCTCCTTTAGCTGCCGGATTTGTTCTGATCAGACGGGCAACTGAAGACACGGTCCTACAAGTTCCCAATCCCGTTGGCCAAGAAGGAACTACGAGTGTACCCATACAAAAAGGTACTGACGCGATTGTAGATATGATTGGCATTCGTGAGTCGACTCCGTTTCTCTTGAGCGGTGGAATGTTCGAGTGAGTGAATGTCCTGGTGTGTATTGTAGAAAACAACACAAGATACTTTGATGAACCCGAGAAGTTTAAACCACAGAGATGGTACGGGATATCAAACGAGTCAGAGTCATTTTCTGCCTTTAGTGTCGGTGCGTCTATCTCTTCTTGTATTGTTGTCCATACCATACCTATTGACATCGCACGGTACGTACTTTAGGCCCACGAGCATGTATCGGCCGGAAGTTCGCAACCCTTGAAGCCGTCTGTTTCATCGCGTGCCTTATGAGAGATTGGAAGGTGGAACCGTTGTTGAATTCTGGGGAGACAAAGGAAGAATGGAAAAAGAGGGTTGTGGATGCGAAGATGGTATTGACATTGGGTGTCAAGGATGTTCCTCTTAGGTTTGTTAGGCGGAAGTGATGGGCTGGTTGTCCACGGGGAAGGTTACCGGTACTTTGAGAGATTGGACTCCGTATTTTCACGGATATCGGATCTTTTTATTCGTTGAACATCCTGGCGGACCTCGCTGGAACGCACGCGCATCTTTCAGGGACGCGACAATCTTGATCTTGACTGTTATCATGCTGCTCGATTTTTCACGTTCGTGGATCGTTTTCGCACCTGCGATACGGTATAACTCCCATAGGTGGGAGATTTTATCGCGTCTTGCGGACAACTCGAGGCCTGATGATGATCCGGTTCGTTGACCTGCGAAACGCGAACGTGCCCATGTTTTGACGTCGGCGATGAACTTCAATCTGATTGAATCTTATCACCTCGACTCGTTTTAGGACATCTCGGGGCCCACTCCAACACACTCTAAACTCAGATTGCCGTCAAGAAAATATGGAGGATCAAATTGGAAATTGTTGGGTAGAGTGCGGTGATAGACTGTCGTGGGTTTTGTCTTGGATCCATAACTTACAGTGAGTTGCCCACACAAGTCTGGCTTTGACACTCTCAGGTCGTATCTCCTCACGGTGATTCTAGCAACCTTTTACTGGAACCTTGAATTGTGGCCACGACTTCTAATCACAGGACCTGCCAATTTGGTGTCGTTTTGACATCTGCTGGAGCCTTTCGGCCAGCCACGGGGGGTATATACCAGTGCACCCCAACGGTGACTGGTTGACTCCTACCAGTGCGTTGCAAGTTACCCCAAAGCTCATCAGCCTGAGGCCTCCCACCGTGAGAAGGTTTCTCCTGGACTCCTCTTAGAGACTCGAACCTGGTTCTGGTTGATTTGATCCTGCCGACCGGAGGGTTTACAAAGGGGGTCTGAGATAGTTGAAGCGCGTTCAACCGGTGCGTCTCTTTTCTTAGTTTCCCATTGCTGCGTCACCGGCACGGTTTATATTTTAACACCACCACCTAATTCTAGTCAGCGAGCCCCAGTCAGCGAGGAGATATTTTTGGTGCTCGGATTATAGGTCTCAGGCTTCGGTTTGCTGCGATTCCCACCCAGCCACATACGCGTAGTTGGTGGCGGTCCTCTTCTCTTTTGGCGCATTCTTACCAGCCGCAGTCTAGGAAACCTCCTCCAACGCTTCGCATTCAGGTTATCTTCCCCTTAATTACACCTCAACTCTCCCGAGTGGAACCCAAATGGCTCGGGTTCCTCTTTTCCGATTCCTCTCAACCCTCCCCCTCGTCTTCTTCCTGTGGACCGTAGCCCTAAATTCCGGGGTTAACGCAGGGCTGGTCGACAGCATCACGCGTGCCATCACGAGAGCACTTCAACGTGGAAATTGTGCATCTTGTCATGAGTTGTTGATTACGCTGAAAGGATTGGCAGCATTAGGAGATGAGAGGTTCACAAAGACGTTACAGGGTGTATGTAAGAAGTTGAATGTGAGTACCTTCCCGGTCGTCAAACGGATGGGTTGGTTTGGTTTTTATGTTGGATGCTGACGGTTGATCTTCTCATTCCCTCGCCATGATCCAAATGTTGGGCTCTAAATTCTGTAGCTCGAGGACGACGATGTCTGCGAAGGTACGCTCGCACAACAAGGTCCAATTTTGGCGCACGTACTGCGCAAGATGTCCCCTTTTGGTCAAACTTCGGTCAAATTTTGCGACGCTGTCTTTGGGCTATGTCAATCCCCACCAGTCAACGATTGGGATGTGGTATTTCCGAAACCTCTCCCAGCAAATCCAAAGCGGTTCGAAAGGACGGGCAAACCGCCAATTCAGGTTGTGCATTTCAGTGATGTCCATATCGATCGGTCTTATCTCGTGAGTGTTTTAGATGGATGATCTTGGTGTATGCTGGGGAAGAGGTTACTGATATGCGTATGTTTGCGCTTGGGAATGCAGCCTGGCTCAGAAGCTAAATGCAACAAGCCAATATGTTGTCGGAATTTTACGGAAAATGGCGATTCTGAGGAACCCATCCCTATCATAGAACCTGCTGGACCATTTGGTCATCCCAAATGCGATGCACCGGTGAAACTCTTGCATTCGTTCCTCAAAGAGATTGATGAGAGTGGAGCGTCGTTTTCGATATTTACAGGAGATGTTATCTCCGGTGCGTGTCTTTTTCCAGATTCGAGGAGTTAGGCTGATAAGATGGGATTTCGAAGCTGCTGTGTGGCTTTTGACCGAAGAGTGAGTCTTTGAAATCGCCATTGGGGGGTGTACCGACGCGGTTTTATTATCAGGGGAGTTGCACATGATATGAAGATGTTTGACGAAGATGTTCAGGCGATTATAGGGAGCATGCCGATTTACCCTGTTATCGGTTCGTAGCTCATTATGACCCAGACTGATACAAACTCACATAACACTTAGGAAACCAGTATGCTTCGTCGTTTCACAATCTACGGTTATTCTAATCCATTGACAGTGAAAGTGCGCCGGTCAACGCGTTCCCGAGGGATACCGCTGAGGAGGACAACCAGTGGGTTTTCGATACCCAAGCTGAAGGCTGGAAGGTACGCGAAAGGGCGCATATATCTACACGCAGCGGTTCCCTAATCGTCCTACTGTATAGCCTTGGATAGGGCAAGCAGGCTCTGATCAGGTTAAGCATATATCTGGGAGTTACTCTGTAGTTCACCCTGGAACAAATTTACGGTAGGTTCGTAAGGTTGACGCGTTGTATCTGGTGCTGACAGAAATTAGGATCATATCCATAAACACGGGTTATTGGTATAAGCATAAGTGTGTTCCACCTTTCATCTTCTGGAGTCTGGATGGCTAAATTGAATTGGTGTCTAGCTTTTGGCTATACGATAGCAACGAGTTGCAGTATGTATCCTTTCTAGTATCAAAACTCGTCTGTAAACTCACGGGTCGCTTGAAGATATGACCCCAACGGGATACTTGAGTTCGTCGTTCAAGAGCTACAAACTGCTGAAGATGAAGGGCAACGTGCATGGATTATTGCACATATGGCTCCAGGGCATGTGGATGCCATGTCCGACCAGGTTCGTCATATATGCGCCCTTTCTTTCATATATGTCTTACATCACATCGTTGCATAGTCAAACTACTTCGACCAGATCATGCAAAGATATCAAAATACGATCGCGGGCCAGTTTTATGGGCATAGTCACCACGTTCGTTGATCCATAGTTTCTTGCGTAGTAGGCGAATTGACGCGTAATTCTCTATTTTCTCTAGGACGAGTTTGCGATTGCATATTCCAACTACACCAATCGAAGCGAAGCTACGGCCATGAATGTCGGGTTGATTGCACCCTCGTTGACTCCTAGAAGTATGTGGTTGCCGATAACTCTGACCTACGCTGACCCTCGGTTTGTACTCCAGGCGGGCAACCTGCTTTCAAACTGTACGATGTGGACCCTGATACTTATGAAATACTGGACGTCCATGTGTATTCTGGTATGTTCTGCATCTATTTCGAGAGGACGGGGAACGAAAACTCATCACCTTCACAGCTAATTACACTGATCCATCGTTCCAACGAGAACGTAAGTACAGTCCATCTTTCGATACGATTTCTTAAAAACTCAATCACGTTCATAGCCCAATGGAACCTCCACTACAGCGTCCGCGATGCCTATGGGTCTGTCACTGGCCTTCAAGCCGACGACGTGTTAGGCCCAGCATTCTGGCATCGCCTTACAGAAGCATTCGAAGAAGATGACGACCTATTCAACTTATTTTTGTTGCGGAAAAATCGAGTTCCACCAAAGGTTGACGAGGTGTGTGACGAAGGCTGCAAGAATAGTACGATTTGTGGGTTGAGGGCATTGAGGGCAGAGAACAATTGCGTAAGTTGTGGCATTTTACCTTGTCCTGTTTGATGGCAGCCTGGGCGCTAACGCTGGCGCCTATTGCAGAGAATCAGCAGACCTGGATTGGGTTGGAGGCGGAGGGGTAGGCCTAAGGATGACTTTAGCATCGGCGTGTCGCAACAAGATTTCGGGACGTACAGGGTGGCCCAACAGCAGGTATTCGAGGAGCCTAGTAATGGAATCGTACGTGGTCTTTCATTCCCCTTCTTCGAGTTTGAGTTGCTTATTTGATGGTGAATAGTATAATAGCCGTATATTACGAGCCATCCAGATGCTTCGAGACTATAATACATAATACACCCACATCTTTGAAACCGGAAGGGTGGAGATTGGATAGAAATATTACTGCTGTAAAGTAATATTATCCCTGCTAAATCACATTCCGACCATCGGATATCTTTGCATTGCTTACGCTTCAAGTACACCGCTGTTGATAGGTATCGTGAAAACAAATAAAAAAAGGGTATCTACGGTACAAATACAACTAGAGCGCTCATTCTATGCAAGTACCTCTTCACTCTTGCGTCTGCGATTGGTCCTCACTGGTATTGAGTTGAACCACCGCGACTCCAGAAGAGAGTGCCACTTCCGGAAGAGCCAGGGGTGCACATATAATTCCCTCTCGTAGTAGAGAGATATACACCAGAAAATGAACGAGACAATGACGACGCCAGAGATGCCCATGAGACAGGACGTGAGCGTGTTTCCTTTCGAGAAGCACATGGTGGCGAAGGCCAGAAAGAATGTTATCATACTGAGGAGTGTCAGCGATTCGGATAACATAAAGCAGAGGAGAGAGGAGACTCACCCCCACATCAAAGAAGCATACGGAAGACTATACAAGAGGGATAATGTCTCCAGTCCAAGAGTGCTAACACTACGATTAGCAAGGTATTGCATCTGCGGGGGTCATTCATAAGTATAAGGACATGCAAGGAAAAACAATCGCAATTACGGGTAAGGTATGGTGTTGCTTGACTAGCAACAAAGCCATGACAATAGTCCCGATACTAAGCGCCGTGGAGACATAGCTTATTTGTTGGATAGGAGATTGTCCAAGGCTGTCGACACTCTGAATAGCAAGGAATGCGACATTTGCATTCAACAAAACAGTCGCCTAAGAATTTATGAGGATTTAAAAGTCAAGAAGCCACGAGCAGACGAACATATAGCGTATGCTCCTTCCAATCATCGGTGAGGCGGTCAAGAAGTTCATTCCAAGATTTCAGGTTAACCATATGATCTACGGTGATTGTTTCCAGCCTTCTCAAGTGCTCTCGAGGTGCGAAGAAGAAGAGAGGCAAGAGCATTTTCATCATAAGCGTACGCTTCTTTTTGTCCGGCTTTGCATAGATCGTCTGGCCAAGAACTAGTCGTGCACCTGCTTCTCCATACAAGTTGCGGAACCTTTCGTGCTCTAATGCCATTTGAGAATAACGACACCCGCAGAATCAAAGGTGCATACCGAATGATGCCATGAAGCGGACTGGGGAAATCTGGTGAGATCGTCCTGATGAGCGAATTGGCCCGCCATCACTTACAGAGAACGCGTGCAGTTCCAGCTGATGAGTCTGGCTTGCCGTTTGGTACTAGTGTACGTATAAGTATTGCTTGTATAACATAACAGTGTTCATTACCTTTCATATCGTTCACGAGGTCGAGCATCTCTCGAAGCGTCTTGACATCATATGGAATTGTTGAATCAGTGGATGTCAGGGAATCTGCAGATGATTATCACGACCGCGGGGAGCAGCCACAGGCTATTGACACACCTCCAAGTGCGTTGACCAAAACATCCTGCATCCTGTTCAGGATTGATTCCGTCACAGGATATACGTTGGGGTATGCCTCACAGTGATACCTGGAATATCCAGTCAATATAGCTTCACAGATTAAGAAAGAAAGAAAGGCCAACCAAAATTGTGACTTCATAAGACGGCCTATACTCGATCAGCGTAAGTTCAGCGGCTGTGGAGGATTGAACGTACCAATATGAGCATTGGAGGAGCGAATTTTTACGCTGTCATCCATGTCCCGAACGTCATATTCGTCCAACCAAAAGAGACACTCTTTCGAATGATCCACAAAATAATATCCAAATTTTTTCTGCTGCTTGCTATTGATGTAATTCTCCAGTACCAAGTGCCAGTTATTGTCTCTCGCAATCGTGGAGTGATGTGTATCCCAGAATCGGATGGCATTATCGTATATATCATTGACTTGCTCGAGGATCTTGTCCGTACAGATATCGGTGGTGGTCAAAATTCTCTGTGTGGATGTAAGAACACCGAGCATCATGCGATCCACGTCAAAGGAACCTAAAGCACCTTATCCTTGTTGAAAAAGAAGGGGTAGCCATCTGGTTGAACGAAGCGCTCCCAGCCTTTAGGCAGCGAAAAACTGTAACATCATATAACGGATGGAACCAGCACGAGCACACTTGCATACCTATCGAAATCCCGAGTCAATGGTCGTAGGTTCAGTTCATCGCCATTACGGGTACTAAAGCGGTTCAGCGCTTATTCGGGCGCTACATGCTCTGGGCTTACTGAACAACGCTGCGCTGGTATCTCTGCGACTCCTGGGGGGATATAGGAGCAAGGCCGGTGACGATCCTATGTTTTTCTCCGCCAAGAGGTTCACCACAGCTTCCTTCATCGACAGAGCCCCCATTGCCTGCTACGTCAGAAGAGCTGTTGCCGGTGTTGTGCTTGCTGGCTCGCGAATCGGCCCTTTGAACAATAGTGCCGCAAGAGCTTCCCGGAGCAGAAGGAGGATAGGTCACCGCAGGAAGGGGAATGGTTGGCATCGAGACCGTCCGTACCAAGGGTACATCTGGGGACGTTGTTTTCGACATAGACGAAGTGCAAAGGGTATGTTCAACGACTGGAAAATGCTGTTTATAACATGTATGCCTTGAGCTGCGCCTCGTGGTTTAGTGACTGCATGAGGAGGCTGTTCCATCATTGCGATGGCTTGCGTCTACTGTTGTGAGCATGAATAACAAAGGTACTCGAAAAGAAGACCTCCGATTGCTGTGTCGGGAAACGTTCCGCATTCACAGTTGACACGGTCGCTCGGTCTCCGTTCCCTCCGGGTGCACTAAAGGTCCGACGGTTAAGGCAGTGCGAAAGTCTTCTGGTAGGTTGAGCTCGATGGATGGTGCAGCAAGCCATCACGGTGTGTCAGGAAGAAAGTGACGGGAAGTTCTGTTTGATCCTGCCAGTGGCAAGCGGGCCGGACTGACGCGTGGCCCAGGGCCCAGAATTAAACCACACGTCGATAGTAGACTCGATACCTATCCTTTGCAGATGCTACAGACGCTGAGACTGAATACGAACAATAATAAACCCAACAAATCCATCACTCCGAGAAAAAGTTCTCCTTCAGCACCTTCTCTGTCAATTCCCAGAGATCCTTCCCTAACTCCGGGTCTGCCCCCTGCTTAGATTTCTTTCCAAACTGGCAAGTAGGAGTAAGGTAGTTTGCTTTATACGTCTCGAGCTTCTCTCGCGGTATGGGCGAGGCCGCTGCAAAAAGGGGCGTCCGCGAAGCCTTGTCTGGGGAAGTGACCAGAAGACGGGCTATGGGTTCAGTAATCACTCGAAGAGGGAGTAATTCGGCGAATGTAAACACTAATCCTGGGTGAAGAGCTATAACGAGGATGGGGACATCTTTCTCGTCGAAACGTCTTTGGAGTTCATTTGTAAAAAGCACGTTAGCCAACTTGGTGTGTCCTGCCGGTATAGGTGAAATTAGTAGTTGGTCTCAAGGCGATCTGGCGCCCGTACCATAGCGAGCTATACCAGCCGACATGCCGGACTTCCATTCAAGCTTAAAATCGTTTATTGTCTGGAATTGGACTTCTGGAACATGGTGGTGGGCATCCGATGATACCTGACCCGACGAATTAGAGGGGAGTGAATGGGCCAGACGGATAACTCACGTTGATAATTCGGACGTCGGCTTCTAGCGCTTTGGTCGTTTTGATGAGCAAAGGGAGAAGTGTTTGGACCAAAACGAAATGTCCAAAATGACTGAAGATACGGTTGGTTCAGTTCTTGTTCTGTCAAGTTTACGGGAAACAGGGTACTTACTTGGTGACCATAGCGTCGGGGACACCTCAAGGACCGAGTCAGCAAAGGACAGCTTTGGTTGCAGATATCCACGTACCGTTAATCATCCGTTGCTCTGCGAGCTTGACGAGGCTTGAAAATACTAGATAAACATGACGGCGAGCCATGAAGATATAACTGCTTACACGGCAGCATTGTTAACTATAATCCAGAAATATGTCAGGGAGGAAACGAATTAGACATCAGGAATACTCACTTAAAATATCCAGTCTCGTCTCTTTCGACATAAACTCTTCTGCTGCTTTTACCACGCCATCCAAGTCCGACAACTCTAACTTCAACCACACCACGGAACCAGGCTTAATCCCGTCTGCTTCGAGTGCAGCAATTGCACTCGTGGCCTTTGTTTCATTTCTAGCAGCCATATAGACCTTGGCGCCCCCCCGGGCTAGGCCTTTGAGAATTGCATAACCAAGGCCCGTGCTATCAAAACGGTCACCTTTACAATATGCTACAGGAAGGAGGTCGACTCACTTGCTACCCGTGACAATGGCGACCTTGCCACTAAGGTCGTTCATATCTCTGGAAGTCGTACTTGACCAGAACATGGTATGCGTTGAGAGCAAGAGCAAAACTATTCCTGTGAACTGCTCATCCCTTATGACAGATGTTCGTGTCACTGCAGAAGACGAGCGCGTAGTGTGGGATATGGCGACATCAACCGTGTGTAAACATCTGTGGACTCCTGTAGAGATAAGGCTCCGGTCTAGTCCTTACCGGGTCCCCTCAACTACACTCACTTGGAGGAGTTCTCGTCCAACAGTTTCCCTACCATTGCCTCCTTGCCTAACTCCACGCCGGTTGCATTGTTTCGTCTTCGTCCCAACCTGGCAAGTCGGAACAAAGTAGCACGCCTTATACGTCTCCAGGTTCTGTCGTGGTGCAGCAGCAAAAAGTGGTGTATACTAATCCCAATGAAGAGTGCTTACTTTGCCGTGACCATGCTCAGCCGACCGGCCCGACCCTGCCCTTGTGAGGATGTGACAGCAGCGTGACAGTACCACCCATACTATGTCTTCCAAAGCGCAAGAACTCTTCCAACGTATCTGCGCCTTCGAAAGAAATGGACCTCCTGGGGAGGTTCTCGTACTGGATGAAGTTGACCTGGCCACTGCAGGTGACCTGGATGTTGGACTTACGCACCAAGCGAAGAGGGGTGCAAGGTGAGTGTCATATGCATCCATCGGCCAATGACATCTACCAGTCAAGGGCGAAATAGTTTGAACTGCCCTCATTAGGTTCTCCTACGACAGTCTCTTGCGCACCTTCGTTGTCAGGAAGCCCAGTTACGCCCACGAACTTCCAAGGAACTGGTTCGATCAAATGCTAGCGAGATGGATGCTGGCGGGAATACACACAGATAATCTTATCATACTCGCGAAAGGAGGGAGTGCGAGTGAGTTACAGTTAACTTACTTCTACCTTTCGTTGCACATCTCTTGATGTCTCAGCCGTTCGGGACTTCGTTGCACCTTATCAAGGCTCGGTCAAAGAACCTACTTATCAAATCCGAGGCTACGTGCGCAACACGATGCCTAGCCTTGTAATAGAGTGTGGTGACAGTGAATCATTGCTCCAAGATGACAAGAATCTTTGGCTACATGGGTCACAAGGAGTTCGGGTCGTTATCCTTGTGAAATATTTCCGCGAGAACGCCCGGAATC
This sequence comes from Pluteus cervinus, assembly GCA_004369065.1. NCBI lineage: Eukaryota > Fungi > Basidiomycota > Agaricomycetes > Agaricales > Pluteaceae > Pluteus > Pluteus cervinus. The sequence goes on along the minus strand of ML208285.1, from coordinate 217,558 downwards.
AAGTCAAGGTCCTCATGGAGATCTGGAAAACGGGCCAACCAGTTGAATCCATCGTGCGTTTTTCATGTCCATCTGACATTGGCTGACCGCCTGCAGTCGTTGTTTCCTGACCCAACGATCCCAAACCCACCAAAGGATCTGGCACCACCAGGCCCCCTTCCCGCAGCAGGAGGTCCTCACATTGTCATGGACGACCTGTATAGTGGGCAATGTCCTCCTGATGTTGTTGGCACCACGCAGCTTCCCCTGGACATACACTCCCTCCGGTGCTTCATACATGACTGGGCCACCAGGGCTGGCGTTGCCTTGATACCTTAAGCATCCTATTTTCTATTACCTTGTATTACCACCACTATTGGACCCTCCAGACTCGTTCTTGTAGCAATTGGTAGTTCCGTGATTGTTATCTTGTATTTTCACATATTGTACAGTACATGCCTCAACCGACTTCCTACTTTTCCTTCAAATGAAGGTACACCACTAGTGGAATGACCGACTGCCACCGACCGACTGCAGACTTTGTGATCTCAAAGGAGGTACTCGTCGGGTTCGCAAACGCTTTTTGAAACTGAGCGTGGAGAGCGTGGCATTCACCCTCAAGCTTATTTTCGCTGAATCAAGAATAAGACAGTTTCCAAAACTATTTCTTCGAGCCAAAGACATCTCTTATGAGCGACATTCGCATGGTCTCTGCGTCAGCTAGCGCTAGCCAGCAGCGAAGCCGCCGCATTCGTCGTTCAACGTTCAGAATCTGCAACGAACTTGTTCGGCTTTTTCCGATCCCTAGTTGCGGTGGCGCAGAGGTCAAGCGGAAGTGAGGCAAGCGTCGCGATCGCGGACGCTTTAGCCAGTCATCATCGATTATCCTCGACTGTGCACTACAGTATCTCGAAGGTGCAAAGTCCTATATAATATAGTATATCTCACGAGGAGTGAACATAATCGTACCCAACGAACATATCGACCTGGCGTCATCACTGTCCGTATAAACTGCACCCAACAAACGCATGCCCTTTAGGAGAAGTTCTCGGCCAACACTTTCTCTGTCAATGCCCATAAATCCTTCCCTAACTCCGGGCTGGTTGCTTGTTTTGCCGGCTTTCCAATCTGGCAAGTCGGAACAAGGTAGCACGCTTTATACGTCTCAAACTTCTGTCGTGGTATCGGTGATGCTGCAGCAAAAAGTGGTGTTCGCGAAGCCGTATTTGGTGAAGCCACGAGAAGACGAAATATAGGTTCGGTGATTACTCGAAGGGGAAGGACTTCGGCAAATGTGAATACTAGTCCTGGGTGAAGGGACATAACGAGGATGGGGATATTGTCTTCGTCGAATCGTCTTTGCAGTTCGTTTGCGAAGAGAATGTTGGCTAATTTGGTGTGGCCTAAGAATGTGAGGTATAGCAAGGTCACAAACAACTTAGAAACTCAAATATTCGCACCATAACGAGTTAGCCCTGCCGGAAAGCCGGGCTTCCATGGGAGCTTCAAGTCCTCGATTGTCTTGAACTGGACATTTGAGACGCGTTCGTGGGCAATTGATGATAACTAGAAATCGGTTCGAAGAAAGTGACGACGTTGCGGTAAAGTAGCTTACGTTGATAATCCGAACATCGGCATCTGGGTCTTTAGCTGTTCGAGTAAGAACAGGGAGAAGACTTTGGACGAAAACGAAGTGCCCAAAGTGACTAAGACGGGGAAGCTTCAGATTTTCGTCAATCATCACGAGTAAAGGGTGCTTACTTCGTGACCATGGCATCAGGAACACCTTCAAGTGTTCATTCAATAAACAGATCAAAATCGCCTAGCGGACACCGACAAACCATGAATCATTGTCTGTTCTGATAACTTGACCATGCTTAAGAATGATGAGCGAAAGGACGATGAGCCACGAACAGAACTCCTTACACGGCGGCATTGTTAACTGCAGTCGGTATGTCAGAGGAAGCGATAGTGAGAGGCCATCAAGCTATGCTCACCCAAGATATCCAGCCTTGTTTCTTTCGACATGAACTCTTCAGCCGATTTCTTGACTCCATCCAAGTCTGTCAATTCCAACTTCAACCAAACCACCGATCCAGGCTTGATTCCATCTGCTTCGAGTGCAGCAATCGCATCTATAACCTTCGTTTCATTTCGAGAAGCCATATATACTTTAGCTCCTCCTCTAGCTAGGCCCTTAAGGATCGCATATCCAATATTTACACTGTAAAAGATTGGTCGTTACAGATCTCAGAGGCCTGAAGACAAAATACTCACTTGCTACCTGTGACGATGGCGACCTTCCCGTTGAGATCGTTCATGTCCTTGGCGGGATCAAAAGCCGTCGACCCGAACATTGTGTGTTGAGTGCGAAAGTGGGTGACTTCTTGCAGCCGCTAGAGTTCCAGAGTTCTTAAAGCTGGTGGGCGGGCGTTGTCATGCCGCCACGGCCGATGTCATTGGGCCATTTCTAAACCTTTCAACTAGAAGAGGTCTCCTTTTTCTGAGGCTGATTGATTCAACACCCAGCCCTCTCCAAATAAGGCGATCTTTGATGGTCGACACATGACGAATCACGGCCAAGGAAGCCCGAGGTTGATACAGACGGCGTGCCTTTCCGTTCAGCAGCGTGGTGGCAGAGCGAGGGTCAATCGAATCTTTGCTTAGCCAGCTGTCCAAGATCATGTACTCGCCGGCGTATAAAGCCTATCCAGCTTCTTTCCATTATCGTCGATTCGGATTGGCACTTGGATTGTCGGTTTAGGTGACCAATGTAATTACGTGTCGAGACGGGTATATCTGATGAGGGGGGTGAACACACATCGTATCCAACAACCATGGCTTCTAGGAAAAGTTCTCTGTATGTGATTCGGGTACTTCGCTTTGGCTCTAGCCGATTGTTAAAAAGGCTTATATCCAAGTCTAAGACGCTTTTTAACGATTAGCCATCGCTTACAGTTTACAGGGCGGGCCCTCTCGGAACCTTCTCCGTTCCGTTAATTTATAAGTCTTGTCGAAACACTACACTAGTCGTTTATTTCGTCTTCTTTCCAATCTGGCCGGGAGGCGAAACAACGCGGCAAGCTTTGTACATCTCAAATTTCTGTCGTGGGATTGGTGATGCTGCAAGAAAAGGTGGTATCCGCGAAGCCTGCGGGCGAAGAGAGGAGAAGACGACAGTGATATAGTTCCAGAAATCGGTCGAAGGGAGAGCAGCTCGACGAACGTGAGTACTGGTCATGGGTGAACACACATAACGAGGATTGGGTTATTATCTTCATCGAAACGTCTTTGAACTCGTTTGTGAAGAGGATGTTGGCTAGCTTAGTGTGACCTATATAAGGATATAAGGTGGTGGTAGGATCATAGGCAACTTACCATAGCGAATCAAAGCTTGCTTCAAGTCTTCGATTGTCCTGATCCGGTTCTTTGGGAGTTCTGGTACAAAGACAAAGTATCCAAAATGACTAGGAAACGGAAACTTCAGATTCTTTCTCAACCGTCACTGATGAAGAGGATGCTTACTTCGTGACCGTTAGGAACATCTTCACTGGTCCGTTCAGTAACAGATAAAAACCATACTCGTGACAGACACCAAGTACCATTGATCATTGTCTGCTTTCCCAAGTTGATGAGGCTTTAACACTGTTCGACATAGTGTGCAGAAGGGACGATGGGTCGCGAATAGGCCTCCTTACAGGGCAGCATTGTGGATTGCAACCATATGTCAGAGGAAATGATCACGATGGGCTCACCGGAACCAAACGATGTCCGGCCTTGTTTCCTTCGACATGAACTCTTCAATTGCTTTCTTCACTCCTTCACTTCATCCAAGTCCGACAATTCCAACTTCAACCAAACCACCGATCTGGGCTTGATCTCATCTGCTTCGCGTGCAGCGAAGCCTTGATTTCATTTGGAGCAGCCATGTAGACCCCCACGAGCCAGGCCTTTGAGGACTGCATATCCAAGACCTGTACTGTATGGTTGAGGAAGAGGATATTCGAAGCGCTGAAGCAACGCTGAAGTGCCTGGTGGCCTGGTGTTTACAGTGCCGCCAAAAGCCGTCGCAAACATAGGCAATTTTTGGTGAGAATGCCTCATACTATCTTCATCAGTAGTGAGCTCGTTACGAAAATATCTGTATATCCATTTGAGCATATCATCTCTGTGCCACAATTTTGTCGTGAATTTAGAGAATTTGTTGACCGTTCGGCGTTCAAACAATTCACATTCACACCCTGCGACAGCTTTGCTCTTATCCAGCAAACATTGGAAATGGGCTCGAGATGGCCATGGAGTTGTCACAGAAATTTTTTCTTTAATTTTCTGCTCAGTGAGCAACACTTTGTATGTAGGCTATTACAATGGACCCATAAATTCACCAACGTTCATGGACTTCGTAGTGATCAACTCGATCGCCAGCGGACCAGAGCATGAGAAATTTAAACTTGAAAGCAACACCAGCGCGAAGGACCAGAAGATAGCTTGAAGTTACCAAGTATGCACGTATGTGAACCGTTGAGCTGGTTGATCCATTATACCGTCATGGGCACTTCATTTCTGCTGCACCCCGGCCAACGCTGGGTGATTACGAGTCGATTCAGAGAAAGCGCAATCGGAGGGCTATGGACCGAATTTTGTTATCCTCTGGGTACCTTGGGTCAACCAGCCTTCGGACTCGAGGTGCTGACGTGCGTATATAGAACTTGAGGCTGCGAAGTGATAACCTTGGCTCAGCCAACGCTTACGACAAGCTGATCCACGCTCCTGGGCCAAGTTCGCTTGGTTAAACGACCTGGGTGATGGACGAGAGTTTTTGAATGAACGCAGAGTAAGAGCAAGCTTGAGAGATACGTCATCGCGGTCGTAGTACACGCGATTTCAACAACTTGACAATGTTCTCAGGAAAGATGATGAAGGTGGGTCGTTTTGTGCAATTCGTGACTCAGAAAGTTGAACCAGTATAACTAGGATCAGCTATTGGATCCGGAAAGGATACTTCGTGAACTCGATTAGGTTTCTGTATATATCTCGTATGGCACAGTAAGAAGACGTATGGATAGGCAAGTTGTACTAAGAGATGGTAAACTACCAAGGAAGAACATGCAAAACCGCAGTCTTCGCCCCACACAACTGTTCACATCTCTCCATTCTGAGGTGGTGGCATCGCTTCAGCTTCATTCGTGATCCTTCTTTTCAGCAGATGTCAGAAGCAATGTACCAGCAATCCCCTCCTTTAGAGCATGAGCAGGGGTCTCAGAATTACCACCAGTCACGCCCTCAGCAGCTTTGGCAACAGCTTCAAAAGGCGTAGCAGGAATCTCCTTTCCTGGAGGGCCAACTGAGATACCTAAGTCTCGGATTTCACCAGTTTCGATGTCGTAGACCCATCCGTGAACGTAGACGTCGACCAGAGGAGCTTCTTCTTCTGATCGCTTCTCAGAGGTTGTACCGTTGAGAGAGAGTTTGTGGTAATGCTGTGAATAGATGCGTAATCGGAGAGGGAAGGAAGACAGGTTAGCTGGGTTTCAGGCGAGGAAGAGGCAGGAGGGAAGGAACACCATGACGTACGTTGGCAAGGACGCTTGTCTTAGCAATGTTATTAACACTTTGCTTGATGTTTTCCTCAACGAGGGCGCGGAAGCCAGCTTTTCAAAGAAAGAAGGTTAGGAGATACCGTCCATCTGGGAAGAACTTAGCAACAGAACACTCACGTTCTTGAATCTCAGGCTCTGGTACATTTGTTTGTCCCTTAATCTTCTCACGCAATTCCACAATTTCTGGTCTGTTGAGGGGTGAATGTATGCGGGCGGGGTACGGGGTATGGGGAAAGCGGGTAGGAAGGGCCATGTCATTCCAGTTTCGAGGAAACCAAGAAACGAGGCAGGGTCACGTACCTTGAAGAAGCTTGGAAAAGTGCTCGGATAGGTTCGATCCAATTCTCGACTTCGCTGAAAGCAGCGTCGACAGGTGACTCAGGTGGCGAAGCAATTGCAGCAGCTACACCACCGCATCCGTAGTGGCCCATGACAATGACGTGTTTGACACCGAGAACGGAGACGGCATAGGATAATATGGAGTGTCTATGAGGAAAGGTTAGTGAATGCGATGAACGAGAAGGAGAGAAAACGTACGCGTTAGAATCAGTGTTGTGGAACTGGTTAGCGATGTTACGCTCAGTGAAGAGGGTGCCAGGTTGAGCTTTGAAAACTGTTCCTTCACTCACACGGCTATCGGAACAGCCAATGAACATGAATGGTGGTTCTGAGTAAAAATAGATAGACATTAGCCTCTCTGCTTCCTCGATCAAGTTCGAAGAATCAAGAATGGGAGATAATGGGCACGGAACAAAAGAATGAAGGACATGATAGGCAAACAGTTCCGAAATAACACACTTACTCTGGCCGTCATCGGATAATTGTTTCAAGATCCCTGGATTTTCAGCGCTGATAGTTTCACGGAACTTCTGGTTGCCCTCAAAAAGGACATTGAGCTCAGGAGCTTGGACTCCACGTCTGGCTGTTGTCACCGTGGCAGACTGATCACGGCCAACAATTCGGAGCTCGCGCGGTTCTTGTTGATGGTGGATAGGATGGGCGACCGAGGAGAGAGCGAGGAACGCAGTAAAGAAGAGACGAGACGGCAACATCCTGATGTTGTACTACCCCAAAGAAAACAAAAGTCCTAGGTAAAAGGAGGAGACGAAGTCAGAAGAAACGACGACCGAGCGTCTAAGTCCGTGGATAGAAAAAAGAAAAGGAAGGAGGTGGGTGGGGGTTAACCAGTAACCAGAAAAGCAGAACCTGTAGGGAATGGGAAGAGAGGTGAAGACGAATAGGTTGCTTTTATGGGTGGCCTTTCATTGACAGCTAATCCGATGGGAAGAAGGCCTCGCCGGGGCTTGGCCTGATCGCTATCCAGCGAAGTATTGTTGTCTTGGCCAACAACCTACTCTTGGCTGAGCGAATCAGTCGCCCACCTGGAGTGCTTGGAGGATGCGAGTGGACTTGGCGTTGGCTGGTCCATCAAGGTTAAGTAAGTAGGTCGTGCACTGGTTTCTTCGAAGAGTCTGTATGAGACCGACAGAATTCAACCTTTGACCCGTTGGAGCCCATCCCGGCAACCTGTGGTGGATCCCTACCTCGAAGGATGCCTTTCAAGAAGTAGCTGCCGTCAAGTGCGTCAGAAAACGAACTACTGGAGCATTTTCAGTGTTTCACATACCGATTTATCAGATTAATGCCAGGTGGTAGGTCGAGGGAATCATCCGGCTTGGCAGACCAGTTTTCTTCTCGTCCATTGTACTAAGGTTGATCGTCACCATGACGAGTACTGGTTTGCTGGAACACCATTCGACACCTGCTTATACCGCAGACAACGTTGAAAAGCACCAACGCTGTGGATCCGAGATAGGCGTTGAGAAACTGGTGCCAGACAAGTCGCCGATGTGGCCGTTTGGGTGTAATCGCCTCATTTTATTGATTATCTGAGCCGTTCGTTGCAGGAGAGGTCCAAGAGTTAGCGCTTAGCCAACAGTTGACCTGTGTCGTTTGCCCACTCGATAAGGCAGTTGATTGGTGCCCGGGGTGTCCTGCTTTAAGCTTTCAGGACAAGCCAAGCCAGGGTGACCGACTTCCCAGCTTTGACTTCTTCGACGCTGGTCGTTTTTTTTTTTTGCAAAACAGGAACGGGTCGACAACAGTCAGATTAGCTCGCGAGATCGACACGGAAGAAGGAAGAGCTGGCAAAGTAGCGGACAAGCGTAAACAAACGCGGCTCACTTTATGGTCAACTCCACCGAAGATGCACACAAGAAGCCTCCACGCCGTTTGTTTTCTTTTGATTCCATAAAGTCCTCGTCTCCCAGCCCGAAACAATCATACGAACCACCCCCCAAGCGCGTCCATATCCAGAGATTGCCTCAACTTGACGAGCGCGCATCGGAGGACTCGAGCAGCAATGGCGCTCCAGGTCGTTTTGCGAACAGGGCGGCCGGTCTCGTTGGACCACGTCCACAGGGGAATAATCGACCTCCACCGTTGAACACGAACCTCACCGTTGACACTAGCAATGGGGCGACCGATGCACCACCGCCATCACCTTCTCGAATCCGTTGGGAGCAGCTGAGGCAGCAGGTCCTCGTACCTGCCCCTCCAAGTCAATCTCCTGCGAGTTTTGTAGCATCACCACAGAGCTTTATCCCCTCAGGCCCTCCTACGCGCTCACAGACACCTAAACCTTCGAAACTCGGTCGCTTCGGCTTTCGTCAGGTCGTCGAACATGTCAGAGACATGTCCGATGATTCTCGGAGGTTTGCTTCTGACATTCAAAGAGCGTGTTGGGCCGCACGATACCCTGAATTGCACAAATCGAAGTCTGACAAGGACCCACATAACACGACGATGGGATCGTCATTACATTTGCCGTTTATGGCTTCTTCCATGGGAAACGGGGCAGGGAATGCGCATCCCACGGCGACTTCCAATCAAATGAATATGTCGAATAAGAAGCAGGACGTTAAACGGCCACAATCTGTCCAGTCTTTGGCTATGGGTAGCATCGCTACACCCTCCTTGAAGCAGCTGTACCAAACCCTGCTGCAATATTCCACGATTACTCTCGATGGATTCCCTCCATCTTCAACAATGTTTCCACATGAAATACAGGTGTTGTCAACGTTGTTGACACCATTTTCGGGAGAGGAGACGAGTTCGAGATTAGAGGAGGAACGGTGGTATGCCGTCGAGTCTTTCGGGATTGTTATGAAGACTTGGTTTCCTTCTGACGAGGTGCGTAGGCTACCGTCCTCCGGTTAAATTGAACATCAACCAGGGAATACCACAGGCTATGTTCGTAGAACGATGCTTATGGTGTTGTGAGGCGGCATCAAACGTAGTAACTCCTCTACGACCTCGAATAATCAAGATGCTTTGGGATATATTAGTCCCCGTTGAGCACCGTACTTTCATCTCCAAGCCTTTACTCTTCCAAACCGTCGCGCAAGGTCTCTTCAATATTCTCCCCCTATCACAACTGCGGTACGGGCAGGAAGACGAAGAATCCAAGTTAATCAAGGAGATGATAAACAAGATGAATAATGGCAGCGTCGGCGAATTCAACACCCAAGCCATTGAAGAGGAGTATAGTGCATTATGTTTGGATGATGATGAACCTGCAATCGTCAGACATGCCATTATGCTTGAAGCACTTGCCAGAGTTTTGGCGAATTCACCAATGAATTCACACCAATGGTTTATGCAGTTTGTATTAGAGGTCCGTCACATCCAAAATTCGTGTTCCCTCACTAAGATGTCCACTGCGCAGGAATTTTGGGTTGTTCCGAAACACAATACAGCATATACCCCGCTTCTCTCCGCAATCTATTCCCGTATCCTTACATTATTTACACACGCCTCCCTCCGGTATATCGCAACAGGCTCAGTATCATGGGCGGCCAAGGCCACAAGTACCAAATACATCCTACATTACCTTCAAACCCGAGTCCTACCTATACTCGATATCATCAAGAGTAAAAGCACCATGGACGCAAGGAGTCATGTTGTCCGACTTACTTGGAATTTGCTTAATGTACAAGATGGGGACCCGCTGAAAAATTGGGCGACGTCGTTAATTTCGAGGTGGTACAAGCATTCGGCGGAGTGGAAGACGGCATTTGGAGAGACACTGCGACAGTTTGTGAGTGACAATCGTTTCCGGATTTCGTTGTAATTTGACACAGACTAACGAAGCTTAACATCAGGTTATGACGGGTGATTGGCCCTCAGTGATACCAACACTAGCTTGTCTGATAAAGAATTTGGCGGACGACGTGAGGCCGCATTTTACGGCCTTCATACTTCCTGTTCTCAACGATGTACGTCCATCCATCTCGAATCACGCATCGTCACTTACCACCCTTCTCCTTCAACCTTTTCAGCAACTCGTCGACGACCCCCCACCTTACCCATGTCCGCCTCTGACCCAACTCCTAGATCACATTTCCAGAGCGCACCCGCATCTCTTCTTCAAACCCATCTTTTCGTGTGCAGCAGGTCTCAAAGAATACACCGTCGTTAATCACCTATGCGCACTCTCCGTATTGAGTCGGTTTTTACCAGACTTTTGGACTCGAGACGCAGAGATGGTTGCCATTGCCGTTATGAGTGATGTTGGCGGTGGCGGTAATAGCAGTAATAACAATGGGGGCTTGGGAAGTGCGACTCTAAGTCCAACGGGGTTGAGTGTGGGTAGCAATGGTACAAATTCACCTAGGACGCCCGATAAGTTTTCGGCTATACCGTATGCTACGCCTAGACTTGGACAGTCGGTTTTGTTAGTCGAGTTGATTGGGAGAGTTCATGCCATCAGACATGCTAAGGATTCCAATTCGGTAAGCTGTGTCTCTCTTCTTTTTTGGTGTAGCTGACGTTGTTTTCTAGCGATCTGAATCGACGTATAAGGATGAGTTGAAGTTCTTTTTGTCTTTGGAGATGAGGCTGGCGATTTTGTTGGAAGCAAGGGTTAGTCTTCCTTCTTCCTGGCTCAATTCTGGCACGAGGAATAGAAAACTGATTTAACTATTGTTATATGCTATAGGAACGAACAATCCTCGTACCATTCTCACAAAGGTTACTGTTTTGCATTCTACTCAGAGAAATCAGGTTACTCACTCGTTCGCTTAAACCGTAAGTCGTCTGAAGTTCTTCTTTCCGTCAGAGCTAACAGATATGTGTTCATAGGGCAGCTTGGTTACCTAAAGTTGTTTCGTGGTTTATAACATACCTCTCAGATGACGACGTTATCGATGAGGCGGATGAGGAACTACAATTGTCTATAGGACAACTTCAGGGGCTTTACATTGCAGCTCAGGATGGTGTACGGTCATCTCAAAAGGTTTGTAGCTTAATTCCCGTTGGTTTGGTTGATAGAAGGCTGACAGCATAGCCACAGAGACGCACGACGATGATATTCTCTCCGCGCCCAGACGCAAGTTTCGAGAACATACGAACAGAGAACGCCACCACAGTGGCTGGGATCTTGGAGGAACGGTCACAGTTGCTAAAATCGTTGTCAAAGGGCTTCATACCTAAAGCTATCAAGCTCTTGATCGCGGCCTCAAGTCTTTTGACAACGGATGATTATAAGGTTTTAGCCCCACAACTTTGGTATAGGGGGTTGACGGATATTGATATTTCTGTTGTTGCACCAGTGGGTTATTTTTTTTTTTTTGTTGATTGGATGTAAGGAGAGCTGATCGTGTGTGTAGGTGTGCTTCTTACTTATGCAATGCGCGGAAAGGAATCCATTGGATGTGTTGGCGCTTATCGAGGTGGATCTACAGAGGTGAACATTTCGCCTGTAAAAAGCAAGAAATCGAGCTAACGTATGTATATATGCAGTTTGGATGATAACACCCGACTCGAAGCCGTTCGCAAAATCAGTGTCCTCACAAACTGGCGTTTCCAAGTGCTCTCTCAACACATCGTCACAGACCGTGCCCATCGGCCGTTTAAATTAACTCGAATCCCATTGCCATTCGTCGCCACTGATGTTGGATCAAATCATCATGTTCTCGAAGATGATCCGACGGAGGTGAAAGATAACATGCCTCTGGAGCTACGACAGCGACTTGCCGATATTGGATGGACACAGGATGATTTACCTGTTGACCAACAATCCGAGTGGATCAGGACGCCAATGTCATTGTTACCGGTACATCAACTTGATCGATTGGACGACCACCAATCGCAGAATATCGTTTCGGCTCCGACTATCGCAAATGCAATCTCACAGAAGAGCGAAAATGCTGCCGGTGGTGGTAGTGCGACTCAACAGGAAGAACCGGGGCTGTTAAGGAGAAATTCGAGTACGGGAGGGCCGATACATGGAGTGAGGAGGAGAGCGATATTCGTGCCTGCACTGTCTCCTGCATTCCTTCGACTTTCGAAGGTTATGTTCGACCCGAATTATGCAGTTGCATCGGCGGCTAGGATGGCGATTATGGATTTAATGCGAAACGACCCAGCACTCCTCACTCGTCCTGCACTCGATCTTTTAGTGGGTGAAACCAAGGACCTATCATCTGCGATATCCACTCTCCGCTCTTTTCTCCATGTGTACAAAGTTACACCACCTCCGATGGCACATTATATGTTCAACAACTTGGCCGGATTCTTAAAATATGCTGCGAGGCAGGTGGAGAACAGGGAGACGTTAAGGGATTATTCGTTGACGGTACCTGTTCTCTCGGAGTTGGCGATGCATGTCTCGGGGATGTCGTTGAGGGAGATCAAGAAAGCCAAGTTGGATGTATTCCTTATCCCGTCTGGGTCCCTCTGGTTTGGGCATACTGCTCCACCTGGTCCCATGTTCCCTAGAAATATGGGGATGAGTGGGCCTGGTGACATTATTCCTCCCAACGTGGCTGCTATCTCCATGATTCGGTTATCGCAAAACATGCTCTTCCTTTCAATGCTCAAGAAGAATCAACAAGAAGTTCAGTTGGTCAGGAAGAACATGTCAAGATTTGTGCTACCCTCGTTGGAACATAAACCAGAACCACCTTTACTCACTCTCAAAGATTTTATTCCTCAACGTCAAGAACACGCAGCCAAGGCGCTTCCTATACCAGAATGGAAACTGGCTGGTCTTTCGATGTTGCTTTCGAGAAGTTATCTCCTCTTGATAGCACAGGTCTTTCGTTCGATGTCAAGACATTTGTCTGATAGACACGAATTGAGTATTTTGATCGATGGGTTGAATAGGATCTTGTTGACTCATGGTCGTGACGTTGGTATCGTGGCCCAAGCCCTCATCGGTAAGGTTATCCATTGGCCCGTTAAACTCGTGGAACTAATTATCCACGTTCGCAGCACTGATGGTGGCTAGCACCCGATTTCGACGGCTTTTCATGTCTGGAGGAGGGTATACGCTCTTCATGCCCGCAGTCATACGAATTTACGCCGAATCGGAAAGCCACTCAGGCATCCGACTGGCTATCGAATACGCCGTCAATCGATTCTATGCATTTCACAAGGAAGCCTTCGTGTTTCAAGCCCTTGACGTTGTGGCGCAGATGACCATGCTACCTGGGTGTGATGCCGATTGGCTAGCACGCAGTGTCTATACCCTCTTTTCGTCCCTCAGAAAGGGTATCTCACCTAGCACTGCGGATGCTGCTGGTATTCATCATGTAAATCAGTTACAAGAGCGAGAAGCCATGATGTTTACTACGGCAGAAGAGAAACCCCAGACTTTCTTGGCGATGTTGCGAAGGACGGACTCATCGCAACCACAGAATCTAGGGATTGGGGGGTTAGATTCAACTGCTGCTGCTGCTGCAACCGCTGCCGCTGCCGTAGCGAGCGCTCTGCCAGAGGAATATGAAGGCGGCCGGTTATCGATGGATGATTTCGTAAAACTCTTCCTCACGGTCATCGCTCATGACCCTACAATCCCAAGGGCAGAGAATTTTATGAAGCTGTTACGGTATCTGTCGCCATACCTCTATAATACCTCTATCTCTGCGCGGACTGTGCTTCAGGAGGGGATCGACGCATTGGGTCAAGTTCTTACCAGGGCTGGGATCAAGACGAAGGGAACTGCGGATCATGTACCGTCTGGCAAATCAGCGGCGGAAGAGATAAATATGAAATCTTCAAGTGAAAGTGGGACCACCGGCACGGGTTCAGGAGGGGCTGGAGGTCTTGGCCCACAGGAGAAAGTCAAAGGAATGGTGGATCCTACATCAATGAGGTTAGACTTCTTGGAGTTAGCCACGTCCTACACTCGCGCCGGAGGCCTGTTCCCGCAACCCTCTTACACCAGGATAATCGACTTTGCGAAGAGCATGATCAGGGACTCGTCGCAGCAGACGGTTGAACGGATTTCCAAGTTCTTTGCTGACCTTACAAGGACCACGCTGATAAGAGAACAACAACCTTCTACCAAAACCATGGTTCTGTTCTTGCGACACATTGCCCTTGTGGTTAACACGTACGGTGCGACGTTGGACTTGGCAGGCGTCTTCGAGATTATCGTACAATTTGCTGCTGTACCTCATCACGCGAATGACACCACATTCGCCAGGGTGGTAGTCACGCAATATTGCGTTCCCGGGCTGTCTTCTTGGGAGCAAGCCAATACTGGAACAGTTCTGCTCGATTCGCCATTCCGCAAGAATTTGGTTGCACTTTTGGTCCATGCCGTTCTATTCCATACGGAGGACATAATATCGGAATTACTCAAGCGACCACCGTCTTACGAATACCTCGCTGGGATTATCCTTCCTTTTGCTATGTCTCTCAGAACGTTTGATGAGTTGGCAAGCAGCGGTGTACGGCAGGAGAACTGGCATCGAGGCTCAGTAGTGAGTGCATGGATACGACTGTTGGAATATGCGACCGTAGCCTGTGAGAGCAGCTCACAGCGAACAATCGAACGCTCAAAGGACAAAAGACGCTCAGCCGACTCGAAAAACGCCACTGTGCCTATCTTCCTCCTCTCCATCCAGCTCTTGAAAATTGTCATCATCCGAGCCCAGACGGAACTCTCGAATTGTATTCCAGGTATATGGAATCGATTGGGAACCCTCCTTCGAACCGTCTTAGCTGAGGGTGATGCCAACTTTGCTGTTCAGCCAACCGAATCCTCACCAAACGCCTCCCCATCTCCTTCACCTCGCGCAAGTGTGCAATTCGACCATTCCATGTTATCCTCCACCCCACCTCACTTCCGCGATCCCGGATTGGGATCGTTCAAAAACCCACGCATCGTTGACTACGCTTGCTGGTCCCTCCTAGCCTGGCTTTGCACGTACAAAACCCCTCTCATCCTTCAAATGCGGTTATACATGGTCGAGAGGGTCGTCACCCTCGATAATAAACTCCAGAGTCAATCCATCCTGCTCACCTCTAGTCCAGGCGCCCGCCGTATATCCACCTCAATCTTTTCAAAATCTCGTCGTCGTCGATCAGGTCTCCCATCACCTGAAGCATCTCCACAAATCAGCGCTTCTCCTTCATATGCTACAACCTCATTTGCGTACGAGAACCCCTCGTTCTTGTCCATCGATGGTCGACAGCCTGGCTACCAGAATTTCCTTTCTTCACCTACCAAACAAGATCGTTCAGGCCCTCGCATTGTCCATCTTGGTCCCGTATCCAATCCTTTCCCTTTCCGACGACCTGGAGACACAGGAACTACGAGTGGCTCCACCCACATGGTCAAGCTATTGAAAATCAAATCACCTACCCTCGTGGAAGCCACTTACCACAGAGTCAGGCTTATCCAAGCTTTCTTGGGTTACCAAACCCTTCTCCCACTACCAAACGATCCACATAACGAACAAGTACATATGACGACTCTCACGAAACATCAGGTCTTAGAAGCTCTCACTAAAGAAATCAGGGACTTATTAGAGGAATTTGACGTCTCCTACCGCCCGAATGACGATGACGTAGCTATAGCTGATGCCATTTAGTTGTATGAAGTGTCGTCATCACTTAGATAAATTGATCAACGCATCTTGGAACATGATACCACCTATTTACTTTTTCAAGTAGTATGCAGCAAAATCATAAAAACTATAAACACTGCTTTAATTAAAGTGCTAAACACAATATCTAGCACAATTTAAAGAACAGAAAGTGCAAGAAGCATCGCACTAGTAAGAGCTACGGCACCAGGGAATCGGAGGCTGAGGCCTTGTAAGGTGCTGGCACCATTGAGAAGGATGCTTGCATTGCTGAAGGCAATGGTTGGGTTGCCAGTTGTGTTACCGACGTAAGCATAACCAGTGATGTTGGCAGATGGCGTTGAGGGATCAGTGCACTTGACAGTAACAGACTGGACGAGGGCATAGAAATGTCCGGCGGATGTGTAGTCAGGATCCAGCCAGTTGATCATACCTGACATGATGGTTAGTCCGTCATCGATGAGCTAGTAGATAGTGGTATTACCTCCGGCCCATTGAACGGTACCAGGGGGATATTGGGAAGTGCCTGCAGGCCAGATGCTAGAACTCGTTAAGTAAAGGCGCATATAGTCGGATATGAAGGACTTACGAGAGCTGAATCTGGGCAGGGGTGGTTGGATATTTTTGGATGCCATTTTGGACGGTATCTGAGGCTTTGACAGTGCGTACAGCATTTCCATCAATGGAGAAGGTGAGAGCGTCTGGTTGCCAATCAATCTAAGAGGGGATTAAACGCCGATACATTGGTCAAAGGTGGCATCATCCTACGGTATAATCGTGGTAATTGGCAAAAGTGTCGCTTGAGACGTTGTGGGTGTCACCCGCCGTCTTATCAGCTTGTAGCAGCGTAAATTAGATGTAATTTCTTTTTGAGACGGCACAACTTACGAATTACACCTTGCCAGAAGAAATTGCTCTGGCCCTGCGTGGTGGCAGCACCAGGGAATTCCCAATCGATTTCGTCCTTAACGTCACTCATAGTAATGAATGCAGTGACTACGCCGGCCCAACGACCCGTCTTAACTTTAGATGGAATCTATTAGTAGTGTCTCGAGCAAACCAAACTGAACGGTAAACATACGCCTGGTGGTAATTGTCCCATAGTGGACATACCGAGTCGATGAGATGCGAGTTCCACCATTACCCTCCGTCAAAAGTAGAGCAAGTTCTCCGCCGGAAGAATTCGTGTTCATGATGTTGCCATTATTAACCACCCAGTCTAGAAAAAATACCCCGCATATAGTCACGTCCCTCCCAAGAAGTAAATATAAGGCACCCACCGTACTCCGTAGTGTTTCCATCGAAAAACGTCGCATTGCTTAGAATACGAGAGTTGTCGCTGAATACATACTACAACACCGACAAAAATATCGTCACCGTGTCCGAAGAAGAAGCACGAGACCATACCGTTGCATCCTGACACAAGGGCCTTGGTCGACAAGAGCTCAAAGTGTTGGATGCGAATGGTTGGCAACCGCCGAGACAAAACTAGGTGACGTTAGATGACGAAGGAGTTGAATTAGAGTAGCATATACGCACGCTGTCGTCACCACAAAAACCAAATTCACCTAAGGTTTAGCCATACCATTCTTAGCTTCAACTCGACCAATTATACATCATGACCTACTGCAACAAGGTGCCGTAGAAGAACAGAGGTTGGTGGCATTGCTGGTGGGAGTGTGTTATTTTCAGAGCAGTGAGAAGGTGCTAAATTTTACTCACCACGAGCCAGTTGCGCGAACTTCCGCGACGAAGAAACTGGCAAGTAATGGAAAAAGGACAGCTAAGGTCGAATGCATAATATAGGGTATCGAGAATAAATGAATGAGGTGTTAATGAGTGGAGGGTCGAGATTTAAGAGCGAGGCTCAAAGCTTGACGAACAGGTCGTTGTTGTCGTTGCCAAGAAAACAAAGGCTGATTGATCTCGTATGGAGGTGCATATGCGAGGGTCGCGACCGCAATCACACAGGGCCAAACGGAGCAAGTCCCGGATACGATATTACATCATGAATCATTACTCAGTACTTTTATACAACACTCTGCGCTACAGTACCTACATACTGTAGTGTGACTAACTCGAAGACAGTTCAGAAGCAGGCGGTAGGGATGATACATAGACAGAGCAACCTGATAATCCAGGTGCATACACGGTCGGGGGGCTTGAGGGACGCGCGGGAGAAGAGGTATCGCCAGAGATCATAAATTTGAGAATCATGCATTAGCGGTTGACCGCGGGTAGGCTGGACGATAGCGAGAAGAACCATTCCATTGAGAGTTAGCTGAACTAGGCCTCGAGGTTGCAGTTTGGTCAACACGGCGCCTGTGCGTAGGGTTGTCATTAGCATGAAGGGCAGTCCAATGCGGCCTATCTTCGTGGGGGGCACCGAAAAGTCCGGCTACGAGTCGGTCGTTACCAAAGAAGATATCTTGTTTGTTGTTTGATGAGAAAAGAGATTTGGATACGTGTTCAAGGTCCAGTGATGCTGAGCTGCTTCGAATGTAACAGGCCTCAATTTGTAATTCGCCGTAGCATTGGCCTTGAACATTTTGCTTTGCGTCCTGAGCAGCAGAGGTGGAATCATACTGGACGAGAACCGTAAGGAGACCCTGAGCAGAGCGTTGAACAACCTCGAGCTTTAGAATGCGTCCAAAGGGGAAGAAGAGCGGTCGTAAATCTTGAACTTGGGAGAATAGAACGGCCGGTAAGTTCATGACAAGCAACGTAGTTGTGGGAATCAAGCTGGGCGTCAAAGACGACAAGTCTCGTTCAATGTTGCCAACAGACGTGTCGGACGAGTTTGCGCTTGCGTAATCGGCCTCATCGTGTGCAGGAGGTGGTGAGAGTGTATCTTGTGGAGCCCGCGCATCCAGCACATTGCGGTCGCCACCATCCAGGAAACCTATAGCTGATCAGTGTCACGATGCAAATAAACGTGATGGAAATACCTTGTGAGCGTTGAACAACCGCCCAGGATATATCAAGGGTGTGCCCCCTAGCGGAACATTTGAGTACTCCCGCGCAGGTGTCTATATGCTTGAACTTGCCTAATTTGAGTCCGGTTCAATGCAGCCATCGCATTTCCTGCCTCCTCGTGTGATGACATCACAACGAATCCACGGCGGCGAGAAGAGTTATCGACAGTGGCCAGGATCACCGAGTGAGTAACAACTCCGTAACGAGAAAAAACGTTCGTAAATTCAGACCTGAAAAACGTATGAATATTTGAAACGAGTTGGCGTATAAGTAACATACTTCGTCAAAGCAAAGGGAATTCCGAGGACATATAGGTTTCGACGGTCATCAGAACCCTTTTCCGACGACAGCGGAGGTGTAACAGGCCTCACGATGCTAGCCAAAGTTCGAAAACGGGTGAGCACCTATATGCATATATGCGGCGAAGTCGAAACGATGACCCACAGAGGAGCACCAGAGATGGTATAGCCAGACATGCAGAGCGCTTTCCTGAAATAGACTGAATGGACTGGGAAATCTTTGCAGAGCGAGGATCGCACCTCGCAGCATCGTGAGAGAAGAATGTTATCTCGAGGTATTTGCCCGTCGCATCCAGCCTATCCTGAACACTACGTATGTCACCTGAGAAAACGCCTTCAGGGAATCCACCCGTGTTGAGACGAGGTGTGCACAGACCGATCAAAGAGTGAAACAACTCGAGAATTTTCTGCCTCGCTAAGCGTTTTCAGAACCCTTGTTGCCCAAGGGCGTAAATGAAAACATACCATGATTGGTCGTACAGTCGACACGGACGGTGTTCATAGAGTGATCAAACTTGAAAACGCCCCGACCTGTTTGCATGTTATAACCCGTAGAAGCGATTTGAAGTAACCAAAAAAATAGCGGGTTCTATACGAGAGAAAGCAGAAGAAAGAAACCAAGAAGGAAGACGAAGTAGAACAAGGTGCATGTCTGGTCAGTGCGCGATGAAATATAAGGCGTGACATTACGTCATCTATTCCGCCCCGATCATCCGATCGTAGCCCTTTCAGAACGCGTGCCACTACCATGTCGCGACCCATTTCATCACTTGCGATTTCGCCTTACGCTGCGCGAGTGCTCGCGTCCAAGGGATTCGAACGCATTTCGGACCTGCGCGGGACTTCTGAAGAAGATCTTCAAGGTCTGTCTTGAAACGTACAGTGCACAGATTGCTCATCCCAGTCAGGATTCAAAATTTCACCCCGTGATGTGGAATATCTGAAGAATATTCTTCAGACTTCAGCCACTCCTTCGGTGGCGCCTTCGCTGACCCAGTCTGCTGCCAAGATGGCACAGGGTCAGCAAATATACTCTACGTCTTGCTCCCCACTGGATGAGTTACTCGGTGGGGGATTGCGTCGAGGGCACGTCTTGGAGATCTCTGGGCCTCCTGGGTCCCCAAAGGAAGCCCTCTTGAGGAGTATCCCCCTTTCCTTCGTTCAAAACAGTGAACATGTCTTATTCGTTGGTAAGGTTTGAGCATCCCACAGACACGCCCTTTCAACTTATTCTAGAAGATCTCTCCAATATGACAGGTCCAGAAGTTTTGCGTGCAACATTAAAAGGTGCATATAAACTTAATCGTCTAAAATTCCCAGCTGAACGGTGTCTATCTGTCATGATTAGGATACGACGGCCTAATTCTGCATCATGTGGTGAATACTCTCCCAGATTTCATGGTATTCCTTCATCACCTGCCCGCTCTACTGTCGGCACATTCGAAAGTGAGTTGCTCAACCACCCACCCATACTAACCCTAAATGTAATAGGTGTCACTGCTCGTGTTCGGCTCAATCCACTTTCCGTTCCAATCATCGCCTAGCCTCAGTAATGCTTCAAGACAGGCACTGCTTCAACGTCTAAAAAGCACCCTCGCATCACTCACCATTCGCAGGGACTTAACGGTACCAATAGCTCCACTTAATTCTTTGGAATTCACTCATGAGAAACGCCAGATTGTCGTGACCTCACAGCTTTCAACGAAGCTCTTAAACGCAGATGGATCCACGGCCACGTTTGACACCGGTGGACTCGGTGTTATGGTGCCGCAGCTAGGTTCTGAAGAAGTCCTCACCGTATATCCACATTAACGTACTTATTTCCTCATCTAGACCCGGTCTATCTACCAGGAGGTCGCGCTTATAGGGTGATCATTGTTCCTGGAGGTCGTAATTCTGGGTGAAGAAATTCGTTTCGTTATCACAAGCCTCTTCTGTTCTTCGATTTTTAACCTCTACTTTTTTCTCAGATTTCTTAAACTCCTATCCACACCCAGTACTCCAACAGGCAAGGGGCCAATTGCGAAAGCGCAGTATAACTTCGTGAGTGAACCGTCCCGCGGACATAGTCAGGGCATTACTCGAACCTAACCGGGCGTAGGATGGTGAAGTGGTATATTCATAGAACATATTTCTCAAGTCAGTCGACTTCTTATCACCCGCTCGAACGCGTTCGAATTGACCATCGGCAACGTGAGTGTAATTTTATCCAGGGCTCGGATTTCGGTAGTGGAGTCGGTATCAATACATGACGTTACAGACTCTGCGGTATGATCTCTTCTGGGGTAATGATATAATCTACTTTCCAATCGTGGCTATCTGTCGGTATCTCGCCGCCATCTAATAACTGTTCCGACAAGGCCAAGGCAACTGTTTTGCGTTAGTGAGCACCCTTCAACGTGCAGGGAAAGCCAACATACCCAGCAATGGCCGAGGTCGAGACCCAGAGTTATAGGTAGTAAGGAACCGGTCGTAATACCCTTTACCATGGCCAAGTCTCGACATCGAACGATCAAAGGCAACGCCTAACCCAGAGTGGTGAGTAAGATCAAGGAAATAGCAGAGCGTGTTGGGGGATTTTTACCAGGAAGGAAAACAAGATCCAGTCCTTCACCCTCTACGTCGAGTGCTACGTCGGGCGGACTATTTTAGCTATTGCCCCCATTTAGTGAGGAGACTTACCGCTCTGGCGAGGCTGATTCTCCCATTGACGATCGGGTTGCGGGATTCCCCAGAGCCCGGCGGGAAGTGATGAGAGATCATCCGCCCCGTATATTTTCAAAAAATCCATGTGCTCGCTCTTTGCTTCAAATTTGGGCACAAAGAGCGACTTTCCTGATCCTCAAGGGTGAATACATAGGACAAAAGACGTTAATAGAACATACCTGACCGAATAATCTCCGAGACTAGAGACGCTGTTTGGAGCTCGCCTGACGGCATGCTCAGGTAGCAGCTCACACTTCTACACCTTTGGTACTCAGGTAAGGACAGAATCCTCTCTGTTACCGCTCTCGCTGAACGATCTTGGCGTGAGCAACGAAAAAACGTGCGAAATGAAACAAACAGATTTCTGACATTGTAGTTCGATACTTGGTTGGGGCAGGGCATTCAATCTGCCGGCCATTAATTTCCGCAAAACCTTCTTCTGAGCCCTGATAGTCAAAGAACCAGTAGTAGTCGCCATCGAATGAAGAGATTACTGTACAGGCAAGTTGATAATCGATTCTAGGTAGAAACTTGCTGGAGCACTCGGTGTGTCGTAAACCGGGCCAAGCCGGGGCCAATCACGACAGTTTGTTTTGCCAAGATCTCTGACCTCACACCAAGAACGAGTGAAAACGTAGAACCAAACCGACCTGTTGCTTGCCAGCTGGCTCTTCTGGGGATATGCCAGCGATGGATCCCACTTCACCAGCATCGCCAGTATCTGCTTATCCACCAATCCCATCGCCTGAGTACCGCAGTCGTGCTCCAGAATTCTATGGGTTTGTTGCGTGGACTTCCACGAGCCTTCTCTTCATTCTTTATGTCCTTTGGGCATTATTGCCAGATGAATACATAATCTGGTTAGGTGTACATTGGTACCCCAATCGGTACGTGGCGATACCTATTTTTTCTATGTCCTCATATCTGATGCAACATCACGCAGTGAGTGGGCAATCCTCATTCCCGCTTGGGCGACAGCCCTAGCCATGTTTACCTACACCACATACTCCTCAATGGCAATTGCAGCCACCCCTTCTTTTTCCGAAATGAATTCAGTCACTGGTACGTATTTGTGTTGGAAGCAGTTTTTTTTTTGCATTCTTCATTCTCATTGACTCTTGATACATTACGCTGTGTCCACGTCTCTGCATTTCCACGTTTTTTCCTCCTCGTTGATCCGCTCGGCTGATTTATGCGTTTTGATTTTTTGATTAGACAACAAGGGAAGCTTTCCATCGGATAGCACCAGTCCATACGTTCTGGCTGCTCAGCCGAATGCTATACCGGAATTATATGATATACCGATAGGCCTGGTGAATCAGGTTGTCCACCGATCAAAAAAGTTCTGATTCCGGATACATACCTTTCCCCACTTGGTGAGACGTGTCAGAAATCCAACACCAAAAGGTCAGCTGCAGCCTTACCTCCAGCACGTTATTCTCCGGCTACTGTACTTGAGACAGAAACTCAAGGACCACAAACGACGATCAGTACGCTGTAAAACATTAATGCTACCAAGTGTAATAGCAGATCATCAGTGATGTAATATGAATTAACTCCATCGTACCAAAGCAAGGTAGCCAGGTGGCAAAACCGGAGGGAATGGTTTGCAAACAATAAAAATAACGCCAATTAAAACACCCGCGACGAAAAAGAAGAATCGCATTTCAATTCCGTTTGTAGTGTCCGCCTAAGTGTACGGACGGACGAAACGATTGGGTATTGCGTAAAGAGAGCAGTCCGATTTCATCAAAGCAAAACGATAACAGATGGGCAGTGTTAATATGCATGTTTTTATGCTTGTCCAAATAGCCGTGGCGCCAAAGGCACTGCGGCAGGTCCGGGTAATCCACGAAACTGAGATGATTGATGGAGCAAAAAAAAGGTCAAGAGTCAAGACCATTCAGAGATATTCGTCACGGGGTGGTCCGCACCTGAGAAGGGTGGTAAGGATGCGAGCCAACCTCAAGGTACGAGTTGCGTTCTTCGTAACGATGAGGAAAGTCAGCCGTCTGCGACGAGGGCACCACAGCGCCCAATGGAATGGACAACGCTGACCTCGCATCGGCATCACTTTCATCATCATCCTCCGACCCAGAATCTTCATCAGATATCGATCGTAGTTTTTGTACGTTTGTGCGCGAAGTTAGACTTGGTGGCATCCATCGTAGCTTCAGCGGTGCTTTGGGTTCGCCTTGAGACGCGGACGAGTGAATAACCGTTGGGGCGCTAAAGTCGACGATATAGGGCACAGGCGCGGGCGAATCAGATGCAGGCGTCGGAATAACTCCGTGCGTTCGTAGGTGGCGTTTTGCGTTTGACCGGACAGCAAACGTGCGGCTACAACCAGGAAATTCGCATGAGTAGGCTGTCAGAAGAAGTTATTTTTATGCAGGAAGCTTTCGACGACATCGCGAATCACGTACGCTTCAGATTGTTGTGAATATTCATGTGTGTTTGTAGGCCGCTTGGTCTGTCGGCGGTAAACGACCGAATCTTAGTGGCTAAAGAATCCGATAAACCTTACCTAGGGAACTGTTTCCCGCAAACATCGCAGCCATGCATCTTGGACTTTTTCTTCTTTTTGACGGCCACTGGCGGCTGGACTGATGGCGCACGAGATACCGAAGTGGACTTGGAGAGAGCCGCTATTGAAGCGCTCCTAGAGTCGCATTCCGAAACAGTCAGTGCCGGACTACGAGAAGTCTCGCGTGTGGGCGTAGGGTCATGCGAGGGTGGTCGCAGCTCCAGAGCACTGCTCAGGGAAGACTGTGACCAACCCGAGCTATTACTCATGGGAATGGAGGATGCCTCAACAGGGCGGGAATGAGGTTCGTAACCGAGGCTGGAAATGTTCTGGTTCGAAGTCGCCGTCAAGTTGTATGACAATTTGTAGGTGTCAGTAACGGGGGGATAATGCTGGCCTGAATAACCTTGGTTCAGGGACGAGGAGTGCTGCACGTTGGCGGACGCCGGGCGAGCAGCCGGCATCGATTGTGAAGGGACTGCTTCGTTTGGGACAAAGGCCCCAGCGGTGGAGGACTGATAGAAGTGTCGAGACCCAATTTGGCGATTGTTAGTGTGGGTGTCGTAAGTCGGCTGGCGTGATGCGTCTGAGGGAGGAGATGGCGTTGAATAAGCAGAGACCTCAGAAGACACGCCAGGGAGGCCACGGATAGCGGGAGCATAGACAGTATTCCCCGAGGTGCGGTTACCTTGTGCCGCGTCGACCTGGTCATACTGTTGGGGCAGAGCAGCTAATGCGTCTGGGCCAGCAGACTGTTGTTGATAATTGGACATTTCCCGTTGGCTATAACGCGGATGATACGGGTGGTGGGGTGTGCGATCAGCGGGTCCTGGGTGGCCCTTGTTAAAATGTGCCGATGGCTGGTCCCCAGTCCCAGTACGAGGGGGGACCCCAGAGCCCGAAAACTGGCTGTGAGGACCTGAAGGCTGGTCTTGAGAATAACTATACAGCTGAGATCTAGATGAAACGTGGGGGGAATATTGGGGAGCGCCAGTACTAGCTCTCGGGCTAGTCAGTGGGGGAACGTATGGGTGACTTTCAGTCGTTGCCCGTCCTTGTTGTATGAGGGGATGTGCCGTCGAGTTCATTGGCAATAGGCCCGTGATACTTAGTCTTAATCATGAAACCGGAGACGAAACGATTGAATGAGCCGGGGAAGCGTTTGATGAGCAAATAAAGAAACATACACAGCACAAGTTATTGGAATAATCCGGAGCTAGAAAGAAGAGAATTGATGGTTGCAAGACGGACTGTTCCCCCGGTCCAAGAGAAACGCTTAGGCGTTGCAAAGGATGTGCGGGGGCTATGTCGAAAATGGAGCCGGCTTAAGTATCAATAAAGAACATGACAAAGAAAAACAGATTGGAATCTTACACGGAGGGATTATTTGGCCACGCTGGCAGAGAGGAAACGGGCTCAAAGATAGAGAACGGAGCTGAAGAGCGGAAAGGAAAGGAAATAAGATCCCACCTCGTGTTGGCTTCAACCAATGCAGACCAGGGAGGGTGCTGACCAAGCGGGGGGCGGCCTGGTTCAAGAATTGCGCTCGCCGTCCACGTTGGATGACGACGACGGCGATGGCTGCACGGTGACAGGGATGGACGCCAACTGCTCAAACAATCCATCTCCGTTACAACCAGCTGTACGTCACGCGAATGACGCGAATCAATCCGTGTAATTTGCCTGATCAGCCTTTCTGCTTATCTTCAAACTCCGCGAACCTCAATATTCGATTTCCTATGTTCAGCCGCCGCGCCCACTTCAAGTTCTGCGAGTCCGTTCGTCCTTATCGCCCTCGCCTCTTCCTCGTCCGCCTCGTGCTGCGTTCAAATGTGAAAGAGAAGTCTGCATCTGATGGACGTCGACCACGACCTACACTGTCATGCCACTCGCCAGAACTTCATCCATTCTCAGTTCCTTCCCGCATCCCGTATTTTGATTGATTACCCAATAATATCCCAATATAATTATAATCTACAGGGTCTCTTCATCGAGACGGATCCCACCACCAATCAGGCTCATTGCGCCGGGCAGGAGCGGCATTAGAAATCCAGAGGAGCATCACCTTCCCGCTGGGTGGCTCAGAAGCTCAGGGCCAACATTATCGCCCTGCAAACCTGGCCCACGGCTTAAAATAGACCAAACCAATTGCAAAAAGATCTAATCGCGCCATCGCGAACTCAGAGCGACCTGCGTGCTCCCGCCTTGCTCGTCGTCGCAGATTCCAGGAATGCTAGACTCTTCCTCCCTTGCACAGACCGCCCCTTCGAGGTCGACGACGTAGGCGCTGGCCTCGAGGCCGCCCCGCCATTCGCCCGAGGAAGCTTATGCAGCACATTGTGTCGTCCAGTCGGTGTCACGTTCGTTTCCCGTCGTTTCAGAACTGATGGCGTTCTCGCATGAGCCCACTTTTCCCGCCAGCCATTCGCGACAGCCAGGTGACGAACCGTGCTATTTTGGTCTTCAATCTCCTCGGGTCCTTCGAGATCGATGTCAAAGATGACAGACAATTGGCTCGCGTTTGCTGGCGTGGCGGGCGTTGGTGGTGAGTGAGAAGAAGGGGTGTCAGATGACCAGACCGTTTTTTGACTCCCTTCTATATCCTCTGTGTTGTTCAAGCCATCCGCAAAGGAATGCCGTAAATCGACGACCTGGTTCGAACCTTGCGATGAACTCAGGCGTTCAGAGACGGGAGGGTCGCTCGTGCGACCTTTTGACCTGGGAGATAACGACCTTGAACGTAGATTCCGTGTTGGTCGGGGCTGCTTTATCGTAAAAGGACTGGATATCAGCCCCACGCTCGCGTCGGTATCTTCTTCCTCTACGCGGTTAGGCGTACCAGCCCTCCTCCGACGTTTCGGTGTCCGTCCTGAACGAGCAGGCGAGGAGAGTACTTCTGCTTCGTTGTCCTCTCCATCCGAGGATCCGAGCGATATGTATCCATCCTCCTGATCAACCTTTGAAAACTCCCATTCTTCGTCGATTTCAATTTCATCATTGCGTTGCCCCACAGTAGAGGCTCCACAACCCATGGCCTTCATCTTGGCAGACGTTTCAGCTTCCTCCATATCGTCGTCGTCAATTACGATGTACACGTTCTCCTTGTTCTCTTTTAGGCGCGAAGGACCCGGCTCCGTGGAAGGCCTGCTCTTCGGGTTCTGCGCTTGCGGGGTTGGAGTCTTCGACGGGGTAAAGAATTTCGATTGGATGGAACTCCCGACTTTTTGTGCCTGTTTTGACTGTCGGGAGTGGTCCATCGCATCCGATAGCGTTCTCTTCCCACTCGTTTTCCCCACAGACATCGATGGTTTGACACTAGGAGAGAACCCATCGCCACGCTTGACATAAGGGATTTTGGCATTGGGTCCTGGGCTAAATTATTATCAGCAGGAATGATTAGAATTCAAAAAACCTACCAAAGAAATCGAATATTCCACCAGAACGTTCCGGAGCTTTTCCTTTTCTCTTATCCGCCGCACGAGTAAGATTTACCAGACCAGGAAGTGGTTTGAGGACACGAGGCTTGTAGTTTGGATTGGTGTCAACCATGGGACTTTGGGTAATTGGGTCTATATCGCCGACCGCAATGCCTGCTGCCACCTTATCGTCCAACGACCTTGATAAATATACGTCAGCTTCCCCAAAAACGGCACCAGACATCCCGCACTGACCCGCCAACGTATTCCTCTTCTTCTGGCGTCCACTGATCATCCAGCTGCGCCAAGTATACCAGCTTCTGCTCAAGAGGACAGTAGACCTTCTGATGTTGAAAGCATTTATCCGCGAGGTTGAAATTCTTGAGGTAATCCGGGGGTACATTCTTCTTCCCTTCCAGCGCCAAAGCCCTAACGACCTGATCCACAGTTTTCCACTTTTTCAGTAGCTGACAAGCGGTTTTTAAACCAACGCCCGGAATACTCGGGAGATAATCGCAACCGCTGAGGATTGCCATCTCACGAAATTGGACATCGGACCACCCCACAAGCGATATCCCGCCGGCATCGGCAACCTTCGCAAAATCCCCTCGCGAGATGCATACGACTGTGTTCTCGACACTGTCAAGTTTGAATAACACTTTACGACAGCCAAAGACGAGAAGATCAGAGTCCTCTGTCAGAATGCCATCAACTAAGCCTATGCGCTCGAGGTAGGCCAACTGCGCGTCGGCTTCAAATGGCGCAACCACGTACGAAACGCCTTCTGTTTTTAGAGCCTGAGGCAGGATGTAAATAAGTTTTGGTATGAATAGAGATTGTGTATTTTGGGTCTACCTTGATGAACTGATACGCCATTTGTGGGGTAACATCGACGCACTTGACGTAGCACTCCCGTGCTTCCGTATGCCTTCCTTGTGAAGTAAGTAACTTGCCACGGGCGAGGTTCTCCTCCCGTTTGCGCTTTCGGTCCGACTCGGTCCCTTTCTTTGCTGGTAGAGGACCACCATCAAACACCACATATGGCTCTATCTTGTAATGACGCAAGAGCCGGACCCGGTGCATGGCGTAGTCAACATACCTATTAAATAACAGGTATGACTTGGAAAACGCGAAGAATTGAGCGGAAACTCACTTATGTGTTGGCTTCCCTACGGCAAGCTCAGTGGCACATGAATATACTGCTTTATGCAGCCAAACATACGCGTCCACTGCGATGGTCTGTCCATGAAATTCGGATAAATGTTTCGTGACTTGGATAGCTTTCAACGCAGGGAGCAAACCAGAAATTCCCATAATTATGACAGCTCAGCGAGAAATTGCATGGAGATGGTGGTCCGGACTTGAAACGAAAGAAGAGAAAGGATGAAAATGGTGAACGGGTCGATGCGTCGAAACCGCATAATGCTCTTTGGAAATAAACAAGGTACAACAACGCGTTTCGTCACAAGATCGCGTCCAGCAGTCACGGGCTTCTAATGAGTATGTTTTCTTCCGATCTTGGCTCTTTTGCTTGGCTGCGCACATCGAAGGGATCCAAAATCGCACGGGGTTCAAACGAGGGTCAGACGGTGACGTCGATAAAATCTATGATCTAGTTGTTCTTCAAATCCCATCTGCCCACCCAGTACCGACACGCCCGCTTTCGAAGAGTCAGGTCTTCTCTGTTCAGCCCAGAAACCACCATTTGGCCTCTCCAAGTTTCCTCATCTGGAAGCAAAAGGATTTCATCAAAGACAAGCCCTGCACTTGCAGCTTTACCTAAGAAAGTATTGCATGTGCGTTCGGAGGTGTACTTTCCAGCCTACGCTCATTCGGAAAAGACGGAGGGATCAACCGACTTGCTGTGTAGACATCAACGGCAACTCACGGCGACATGAACCCGAGATGATTCTAGTTTAGAAAGAAGCGAAATTATAGACCCCACCAAGTGATCATGGAAAGAATCGAAATGAAGCAAGTCCGAGAGAACCATGAAATCATAGCCAGGTGGGCGATCGATGGGTATCAGTTCCCTAGTCAATCGTAAGCACAAGGGGTGTTACGTCGGTGTGAATGGTGATATAAATTTACAGGAGTGCTTGTGGACTTTGTCCCCATTCATAACCTCTGCACTCCACCTTACACAGGGGTGAGAAGAATCCTGCGTTTTGAGCGATATTTGCGCGAAGGGTGTGGAGGATGTTGTCGTCCGGGTAGTCAGTGATAGTAATGAGGCATGGTGGCGGCGAGGAGGTGGATAACAGCAGTGATGGAAGAGCCGTGCCCGCACCAAGCTCCAGTACTAGTTAATCAGTCCTGCTTGCCATGAGTACGAGGATAGATTATCTTCATACCGGTTAACCCAGGTGCACTCATCAGCCCTCGTTCGATTCTTTCTGCGAGAAACAACGCAGGAGAAAATAGGGCATCCGCGAGGAGCGTGTTGGCCTGGCAAGACCAATGAACGGACCCTAGCAGCAAAGTGGATCGATTCCTACCTTCCCTTGCTTCACGATGACGTCATTTAGTGCGCATATACGAGGAGTAACATTGTCCAACGTGCCTTGGGTGCTATCGACAATGACAATGGACCGTAGGTGACGGTATTGCTGTCCACAACTGGTGTCTCCCCAATAACAGTCAGAGAATCGCTGAGGATATCCTCGACATCGTCCGCTTTCTTCCTGGTGGGATCAATGCTCATCGTACGATCTGAGCCCCTGATAAGGTAGATAGCGAGCAGGGGACGGCGGTCCGACGATGCTCAAGGACGATGCTGTCGGCGTGGAACAAAGACAAGAAACGAGGTCGCGTCGAGATTACCGGTTTTAGGTAATCTCTTACTCCATTACGCGACAGGTTCGCCCCAACGCGTTCTAGCTCCTTCCACCTCCTGCGTCTCAACCACCACCATCATGGCGTCGCAAAACAAGTCTGCTAATGCAGACAAAATGAAGCAAAAGAGCCTCATGACGTTTTTTCAGAAGCCGAGCGCAACTGGGGCATCGAAGGCACCAATCCAACGGACGCCGGCTGCCTCGTCGAGCGCTAAATCACGGCCAGACGCGTCAAAAAACACATCCACGAGTGTAACGGAGCCTAAAACTCCTGAACCGAAGCCGAGGAATACGAAGGCGCTGCTGGCATCCGTTGCCGCAAGCTCGACGTCTTCTTACGCGAGTAGCAGTTTCAAGGATACTCCACCCTCGAGCGATGCGATCGATGTCGACATGATATCAGACGAAGACGAAGACCCTGTTCCGAGAAAAGTGGTATATCATTCCCAATATCTTATACAATTACCAAGCTAATTCATTTCGCAGGCAATGCGTAAGCGTAAAGCTGCCTCCGACGATTCTGGAGGAGAAGAAGAGAGCTCTGCTCCCGCAAAGCGACGTATTGCGAAACATCGAAGTGAATCCCCGAAAAAACGTGATGGTGTGCAAGCTTTCCTTGAAACTTATGCATATAGACGCGTTTCTAATGGTCTTCTCGGCCAGGTCGCGTCAAAAAGCAACGCGTAGCGAAGGCGCTGACAGACGACGATGAAGGAAGAGACAGCGACGAGCCAGATGAAGCCGCTACTTCGTTTGCGCAACGTTTGACCCAGTTTAAAAAACCTGCCCCTTCGCAAGGTAAGATCCAACCTGCCCAGTCCCACTGACGCATTCAACTGTTCTATTTAGCACGTAATGCCCGTTCCCAGAAGTCGGACGATGATGATGACTTCATCGTCCCAGATGATTCTGACGATGATGTTCGGTCCGTCAAATCAAGTTCATCACGTTCATCACGTCCATCCGTGCCATCTTCTGAAGATGTATCCGACGAGTCTGATGACCAGTCGAAGAAACAGGGGAAAGCAAAAGCAAAAGTGCCTAAAGGGAAGGCAAAACAAATCGCGACACCAGCCACACCTTCCGAGGGCAGCTTCCTGTTTTTGACCGCTGCAGAGCAACGAGAGCAAGGCAAAAAGAACGAGAAAAAGTCTGCGGAAGAGCCATTTGCGTTCCTTCAAGATGTCAGGGATGTAAGTTGAACTGCCACCATCCGCAGTCAGCGATCTGAGTTCTGGTATAGAAAGACAAACGTCGACCTGGTGAACCTGGGTACGATCCAAGATCTCTTTATATCCCACCGAATGCCTGGAAAACATTTACACCGTTTGAGAAGCAGGTGAGCATGGTGATCCGCTTCGGAAAGAGGCGTCGTTTAACAAACTTTTTCTAAATACAGTTTTGGGAGGTTTGTCTTGTTACCTTCGGAAATCTTCTGCATATGCTCATCCCCTGCTGAGATCAAACAGAACCACTACGACACGGTGAGTGCTGTTCACAGGCCTCTGGTCTCGAGTCCTTGCTGACATTCGAAACCTAGGTTCTCTTCTTCCAAAAAGGGTGAGATTGACGCGTGCTGATGAAGTTTTATTAACCCGTTTCTTGATCCCTTCATTTAAATTAGAAAGTTCTTGGAGGTATGCGAACCCACACATCACATACGTTTCACTTCTAACCTATGTATACAGCTATACGAAGACGATGCCCGAATTGGGCATCAAGAATTTGATCTCAAGCTAACGCAACGAGTGAAGATGTCAATGGTAATGGCGTCTTGATGTACCATTTTTGGCGTAAACCGAATGTTCTTTTAGGTGGGCGTACCAGAGATGTCATTCAACTTTTGGGCTGCGTAAGTTGGATCAGAGTGAGACCTCATCACAGACTGACGTTCGTATCTGGTTAGAAAATTCTTAGGCAAAGGTAATCAGCGCGGCTATATGCTATCGCAAGCTAACATCTTCCAGGCTATAAGGTTGGAAGAGTGGATCAAGCTGAGACAGCACTTGGTGCTGAAATGCGCATGGCCGCGAACAAAGGCAAAGGCAAAGTAAAAGGTGGAGATGCGGAGGCCAAGGAAAAGATCGTCAGACGGTTAGTCTCGTCGTCCCTTTTCACGTTCTTCGGCCAACCCTAAATCTCTAGAGAGTTGAATAAAGTGTACACAAATGGCACGTTGGTCGACCCGGAGCTCCTTCATGATGATCAAGCTGGGCATTGCATTGCTATCACTGAGGAACAAAGCGACAACGACTCCGAAAATAAGTTTGGTCTCTGCGTGCTGGATTGCGCTACATCGCAGTTCGATCTTAGCTTCTTCGAAGATGATATTTGTCGAACGAAGCTCGAGACGCTCATGAGACAAGTCCGACCAAAAGAGATATTGTTTACAAAGGTGCGTTCGTCCCACCAGCTCGTGATATTGACGCCCATCTGCACGTTTGTTAGGGAACCTTATCTGTGGTTACCACACGCTTACTCAAGGCTGTTCTACCTGCTGCATGCCTTTGGACAGGTTTGCGTGAGCAAGCCGAGGGGTTCAACTATGATGGCACTCTCAAGGAGTTGAAGTCCCTCTACCCAGCAGAACATGACGAGAGCGACTGCATGAACGGTGGTGATACTCTTCCTTGCTCGGTGCCCCAGCCTATACGAGATATGTTAGATTGTTCCCCCGCCATGCTATCCCTTGGCTCCATGATATGGCAAGTTCCAAGGAGCTCGTGAAGCATACGACTAACGTCGATATCTAGGTACCTCCGCCAACTCAATATCGATAAGGACATTCTAGGAATGCGAAACTTCAACATCTACGATCCCATGAAGAAGGGCCAGGGCCTTGTACTAGATGGTCAAACCCTCGCCCATATCGAGGTAATCTCGGACATAGCATATTATTCATTCCGTCGGTTAATGTTCACGCAGGTGATTTTGAATAGCGAAGGGACGGAGGAGGGATCTTTGCTGAAGTTACTGAACAGGTGTATCACTCCTTTTGGTGGGTGTTATGCCTTACTTCCGCCGGATCATCTAAGCCATGTACAGGGAAGAGGTTATTCAGAATATGGCTTTGCATGCCGCTGCGAAATGTTTCAGATATCAACGCCAGGTAATTTTGTTGAACTCATATCGGGATAGCGCTGACGGAAAATACGTTAGGCTGGATGCAGTTGAGGAATTAATGAACAATCCCCCATTCGAAGCTTGCTTCGTGGAGATGGCTCGTGGTCTTCCAGATCTTGAACGGATTGTGGCTCGAATCCATGCAAAGAGTTGCAAGGTTCAAGACTTCCTGAAAGTTATCAAGGTTCGTCGTCGATCAAGTAACCGTAAAGCCTTCCCTTAGATCTGGACATAGGCTTTCGAGAGCATCAACGAAGGGTTCAAGAAACTTACTGATGAATCTGAGAAGTTTGAATCGAAAACTATCTTGGGTTTACTGCGGGGCGCTCCCGATATTGTGGGAAGTCTCAAGCATGTCCGACAACTGTTCAAACCCGTTTCGTCCAAAGAGAAAGGTTACGATCCTGCCAATATTCAATTCCGCAGGTTCTAATCCCTGAACAGATGTCGGCGAACTTCTTCCCGAAGATGGAAAGGACAAGGATTACGATGATATCATGGAAGAGATAGCTTGCCTGGAGGCGGAGTTAGATGATGAACTTGGTAAATTCCAGAAAAAATTAGGGTATGTTTGTTGTGGCCCTTGAGCGTTAATCTAATATGCTGGTTGTAGCATCAAGTTGGCATATTGGCACAGTTCCATTGGGAATAAGGTCTGTAGTCCTGGTCTCTGGACTCGTGACTTGCCATAGATAACCTCTCATCGAGTAGGAAATCTACCTGATCGAAACCTCCGCGGGCCAGAAGGGTATCCCGAAAGATTGGACGAAGAGTGGTGCAACGAAGGTATGGCCCTTTCTCCTGTCCTAGGGTGATCGCTCACAGTAAATAGGCTAAAGCACGCTGGGTCGTCGGCGCCTTGCAAGGCAAGATTCGCCAGTTGAAAGAGGCAAGAGAGAACCGCAATACCGCCATCAAGGCATTCAAGTTTAGACTTTATGGAGAGTTTGACGCAGACAGAGCGCTATGGCTGCGAGCCATACGCATCCTAGCCGAACTCGATTGCTTGTTCAGTTTGGCGAAATCATCAATCGCTATAGGTGAACCCTCATGTCGACCAGAGTTTGTCGACGCCGACGAAGCTTTCGTCGATTTTGAAGAATTGCGGCACCCGACACTATGCCTTAGTACAAACCTTAAAAGTTTCATTCCAAACGATGTCAAGCTCGGTGGAGCTGTGGGGAAAGTAAATCTCCTAACTGGTGCGCATTTTTACTGCTCTTGTTGTCGTACTGCGATTGACTCTGCGGCGGGTAGGGCCAAACATGGCGTGAGTTTATTTCCCGTAGTCTTGCTTTCCCGAACTGAATGAAACGTTTTAGGGGGAAGTCGACGGTATTGTCCAATTCCACAGTCAGTCGCGCAGGTGATAACATGACCCACCCTTCTAGCTCATGAGAATGACGGCCACCGGCGTGGTTAGTTGCTCGCTTGGAATGTTGCTCAATTCCGCTGACTTTGTTTCATCAGATTATGGCCCAGCTTGGCATGCTCGTTCCTGCTGCAAAGGCCAGGTGAGTTTGCCGTGTTTCTACAGGGCAATCGCGTAACCCTTCATATCAGGATATCACCTGTGGACGCAATCATTACCCGCATGGGTGCATATGATAACATGTTCTCACATGCGAGCACGTTCAAGGTGGAACTAGATGAATGGTACCTCGCAGGTTTTTAATTTGTGTGCAATCTTAATGTGTGCCGTAGTTGCAAGATCCTAAGGGACGCCACCCCCAAGTCACTGGTCATACTAGATGGTTCGTTCTTTGACATTTGCGCTGTTCTCGGTTCCAATAACGCCCATTTTAGAGCTTGGAAGAGGTACCTCAACTTACGTACGTTTATCGTTCTGTCGAAACTACGGATAACATTCCTGACTTGTCACCTCGTAGGATGGGATGGCCATTGCGGGGGTGTGTTCTATTTACATCTCCGCCAGCCTCATGTTGACCTCACGTTTAGGCTGTGCTTCATCAACTCGCCACGCACACCCGACCTCTCTGCTTTTTCGCAACACATTACGGGTCTCTTACGGATGATTTTGAATATCATCCAAACATCAGGAATATGCACATGTCGACAATTGTCGATGAAGAAAAGAAAGACGTCAGTATTTTATGTCAATCTATCATTTCGTTGGGTAATTGATTGGGATAGATTGTTTTCCTATTCAAATTGGTTGGCGGAGCTGCTGCTGGGTCGTTTGGTACTCACGTTGCAAATCTTGCGGGTGTGCCGAGCAGCGTCGTCGAACGAGCTGATGTCGTCTCAAAAAGTTTTTCCGAACAATTCAAGAAGAAACAAACGGACAAACGGCAAACAGCTGCAGCGAAACTGCCCCTAACAGCACAGGCCGACTTTGCGTTCTTAGTCAAGTTGGCCATGGGAAATGCGCCGTTGATCGATGCTTCACGTCAAAAGGTTCTTTTGAGCGAAATGAAGAAAATAGGACGGCGCTACACGTGAAATCATCATACCCCGCGAATTATTGATAAATTGACTGGTCGATAGCTGATACTAACCCTAATTTACACCTGCTGGATCATTCAATGTTAATCTAGGGTGGCATCGGCCCACGAACCTAGTCATATCGTTATCCAGAGGCGCCGTATAGTTTGAACTCCCAAGGAATTTCGTGGCTTAGGTGGTTTGGACCAAAGTTGCTAAACCAAACCCTTTTCAAACGACATGTGGCATAAACCCGAATATATGAGACATGAGAGTATATGCCACCCGGCAAAGGGACTGGATTTGACAAGTTCGCCTCGTGGGGATTATGCTCGTGGGCAGTTGGTTGAAGAGATGAAAAATAGGGAAGAAGAGACGGCAGGTTGATCGCAATTGTCGACCATGCAGTCAATCGATGCGTCGACTGAGCCGGGAACGAGAGAGGCAGATGGAGCAAAGGCAAAGAACCGGGACGTTGGGACAGTTTCAGGTGAGGCTGCTTCTGTCAGCGGAGGAATGGAGTCAATATGTGCAAAAATGGAGAGAAAATATTTTGGAACGAAGACATTACGAATAATCATAGTGGTTCTTCATAAAATGACGAGCAATGCCTCAAACGCAAGGTGCGAGCCATGAAAAAAATGTACCTGGAAAGTGGAGAGGCGGATGATGCCAGAACGACCAGCTTGATCAACTACCCCAATTTCAAAGGACCATTCCCTTCCCATATCACGTACTTGGATATGAACCCATGGGTGCTTGAGATCAAGTGACCCAAATTGACCCCCAGGTGCAGTTTGTTTTAGAGATTGGGAGTCTCGTGGGCACTCAATGTACGTAGTGCGGAGGGTCGGGGACTGAATATGAAGGACTGTCTGGTGCAAAGAGCCTGAGTTGGCCGGTCCTGTCTCCCCGTCGTCTTCATTGCCAAACAGCGGCGGTGGTAAGATGGGTATAGCAGGCGGAGGTAATGGTGGCTGCGATGATCGATCATGAAGCAGATGGACGAACGAGTCTGCAGGAAGGGAGGGATCAGTATGAACCTCGAATAATGCCAAAGGGTCGGTATTTGTTGAAGAAAATAAAGAGACGATGGACGGTTGGACGATTGTTGAGAACATGAATTTCGTCCTCGAGCCTGACTGAGCCCGACCGTGCAAGTTGCGCGATTCTGGACCCTCGCTGATCGACGCGCTGGTTCAGGGTGTTCGTTCAACTTTCTCAGGAGTCACGGAACCGCTTGTGCCCAGGCCGCGCGATTACCGACCTCGACACCACGTCCAGGACAAAACAATAGATCGCGTATGGAAGACTCCAACTACAAGCACCACTAGAAGGCATTCGATATAGGTGGCTTTTCCGTTATTTGGTTTCTAATTTATTCGACAAGCAATTACGGTAAACCCTTGGCGCTGCCTGTGTCCTTGTGGTGGCGGACGGTGTGTTGCCGGGAATTCACCTTCCTGTTGTTCAGCACCTACACGCGACGAGGGAGACAGAACGGGGCCACGGAAGGTCGACATATGTCCCATTTCTTCTGGCCTGGAGTTGATCCACCAATCACTAGATCTGCGTCTTCTCCTGCATCCCCCTGAATCAAGCGCTGCGAAGGTGAGAACGAGTCAAAGGACGCGTGATTCTGATACCAAATGTGACGCGCAAGGGCTCAGAACTTTACCCAAAGCGGGCATCATGGACACGAGGCCAAATTATTGGCGACCAAGCTCCTCCTCTTCTCTGAAAATTTGCAAGTCCTGTGTCAAGATCACCTTGTATTCGGGAGAAATCGTGGCCTCGGAGATACGAGAAACCTCGGCTATGCAAACCTCATTCCTTAGCGCAGAAATTGAATGGCGTAATGAAAACCCCTAGCCATTTTCTATTGCATTACTTGATGTTAGCCAGTCAACCGGGAGGAGCCGCAATCGTGCATCTATCTGGGAGATGGCTTTTCCCACTTGGGTAATTCCGCAAAGCACACCCATGGCCAGCTGGCCCATGTTTTCGCATAACCGGGACCTTTCGACGGCGTTCGCATTGAGGGGATCAAGGCAACGATAACAAAGGGACAACCTGGCAGGACCTGGAAAGTAGTGAGCGTCATCGTATTACTTACACCGCCTTGTACCAATTGAGGACATATTAGCCTGCTCATGGTGTTAGCATTGCACGTTGAGGGGGTACCTGTCAGTGTCGAACGTGTTCGTGGCCTGTAATCGACGCGAAATACTTTGTCTATGAATTTTGGATGGCAGAGGCCAGGCATCGAGGCTCTGCCTGATAGGCTTGAAGCAATAAGTCCAGCCGCGCAGAATAATTGAATTCCTGTGAGCATAACTTTTCACATAAACAGTCAGATAATTCACATCATGAGACAAACGTTCTAGAATGGCCTTCACGGAGCAAGGGAGCAGAGTAAAGCCTTTCAAGCTTCGACCGAAAACGTGCGAGATCTCGAAAGAATTTGGTTGAACCATGCGTGGAGCCTCGCGTTTGAGGTTATGAGAGAAGAAAGAGACAAAAGCGAAAGCTGACGCTATGGTACGACAGATGACATAGGCCTCGTCACTCCTGGCAGAATGATTATCAGGAAAAGCGGGGGAGACGAGTCCAACTTACAATGCGGAAGCTTGAGGCAATGGAGTTGAGGTAGCTTCGAGTACGTAGCGCCGCAGCTACTATATAACTCGGCGATATGAAGACTAGTGAGACGAACAACTAAATCATTAATAGATGCCCAAGATAGCGGCGGCTGCAATGTCTGCCAGCATCAAGGCGATTCACCGTACGCATCTGTGGGTTCTTCCAACAGCGCTTCAGCACGAGCCCGAGTTGAGTGAAAGGATAATTCGGTGTGACTTCTCGGGTTCGGACTTGAGCCAAGTTTCTGTCACACGAATTTGATGACATACCTTTTTGAACAACAACCACAAAGGCGGGCGGCCAGGAGCCCAGGACTTAACGGCTCCTCGTTGTGCTTGTCATCGGTGCGTGCAGGGTTCGCCTGATCCTTGGCGTAGCGGATGCCGTACACTCTCGATGATCCGACGCATCGTCCCCCACACCGTCCATGACGCTCGAAATAGCGCATATAGCCACTCATGCGCGAGCCTACCTGATACCATCACAGCGGTACGCAGCTAGCACGGCACTCGGTATGTCGATAATTCTCAGCGCACCCAATCATATCATCAAGCGCATCTACCCAGCGTTTGTTCATACGGGGAGGAATTTAGGGTGCGTTTTCAATGAAAGAGTGCGGAAATGACTTGCCTCCTGGCAACGGAGTCTGTACCCGATGGCTCTATATTGGCAGAAACGGCAAAGGCGACTGGCCAACGGCATAGTTGTTCTCCGATAACGACAACGCCTCCTTCCACACCAAATCCCGCAATGGTCGTCAAGTCCGTGCCCAAGAAGCCCCAGGAATCGTAATAGTGTTGAACGTAAGTCAAGCATCCATCACCCTTCACATAATCGTTTATGTGAGAGAATACAGGTATTGAACTTTCAAGCAAAGGACGAAGGGCGTGACCGGCGGGCCATTTCGAAGGAGAGTTAACTATTCACCGGGAGGGTCGACATTCTCCTCGCCAAAGTGATGTGATATCGAGAGGTTATCGTGACGAGAATGCAATCTCTATTCAGTGCCATGCTGGCTACCCTCTGGGGGGTAGATGGCGTCCAGGTACGTTTCAACGCGGTCTTGGCTGCGGATAATGGCTCAACGTAGACACCAGTCGTCTGACAAACCACCATGGATTCCAGCCATTCGTCCCCACTTTGAAAGACGTTTACTCTGGCCCAAGTGAATTTGAATTCTGGAAGTAAGTTACATTTCAAAGTTAGCTTCGCACTTAACCCGCGTAGCTTAACCAATTTAGAAGATGTGACATAACGAATCAACAATCGGCCATCAACGCATAATAACTTTCCATTAAAAATTATTGCCTGGCAGCAAACGCGCGACACGTACCAACGGAATTCTGTGTTCTTCTCAACTCTAAAGCCTTACAACGACGCGTTACCCTACTCTGGTGAGCGAGCCAGCACCTGGGGTGATATCTGCATCTGATCCAATCTTTCCCATGTGACGCCCTGATACTAGCGACTAGAATTGCAGGACGGGCGTAGCGTTTCGTGATGAGGTGCATTTTAAGTTTTGCCTCAAATGAGTAATATAACCCGGAAACTCGTGGGGTCGTGGTGCGGAATCCCGGATCGGACGCCCCATATTTTTCGGACCTATCGTTACCTCGATGATTTCTCAAAGTCCTGACTAATCTCCAGACGGCATCTAGGCTAGTACCTCCGCGGCCAGTCCTCGTCACAGGGCCTCAAACCTCAGGCTCTTGGCCACCTGTCCTTCAAGGCGTTTGTCTAGTTGCACCAATTCCGGTCATCATCAGTAAAGGTCAGTCGTACTGTACACATGAGGCCTCGCTTGGTGTCAATGAGGAAGACTAACCCAATTATATGAAACCGGTATCTTCGAAAACAGGTACGATCGCTTGGTCGCTGCTCAAATGGCGCAAGATTCTGATCTGGCATCAAATCTTCGGACTATTAAATTCGAGCAGTCGTGTCGAGTGCATCCATTGAAGCATCGGAGTTCGAGAGACGTTCGCCAAAATACGAGCAATATTGGCACGCTTTCGAGGAGATGAGGTGGCCCGTTCGAGGTGGACAAATTTTTTTATTCACACATGAACGAGAATGTCAGTCAAGAAGGTGATCTACGTCGCCTTTTCGGCCCCGTGTGCAATCCCTGATCACCAGACGCCAGGCATCCTCAAGTTGTGCGTTGCAGGCAAGGTTATTATGATCGCACTGGCATGAGCCTGCAGGCAGGTGGACGTCTGGTCTCGCTTGACATAGCTGAGAAATCCTGGCAAAGTTTGGACTCGGAGAAGCCGGGATTTGTTGGTCACGAACATAGGGAAGAAAGGACAAGGAGGCCCGCAAGTAATGGTAGGTTGAGAAGATCGATCAGTGAGTTAATGTCTCTGACTTTGGACTTGGGAGAAAGGACGCTGGTAAGGAAATGAGTTGAAGGGACTTGGGAAAGAAAGTTTACGGCTTCTGACGGGGGTAGGTGTCGGAGAAAGATGGTTTCTGGGTTTATTAACCGGGGAGACGCACACCGAATTTGAGTTTCGCTGAGCTCAAAAGGGTGACGGTACAGGGAGCAGATCGAAATGTAAACAGTTTCGAAACCATCACGAAGCGGCGCCAAAAATCACCGCAGTGCGGATCCAAGCAGGACTCGCTTCCACAACGGGAATGGTGGTTAGAGATTGCGCATGCTCCTGGGTTTATCTGCACAAAGTGTTTTTGCACGGCGGCGATCTGAATCTCTGATCCTCGGTGAGCCATGTACACCCACCCGTACACCTGCCAGGAGCCTTAATTCTTTCATCGAGTTTCAAGATTCATTCGACCATCCTACAATTACATCACCGAGCTTGTCCAGATGCCCACACGTTCTTTCTGACCCCTTACCGCAGCCGTTAATCCTCTGTTGCGCACTCTGTTCTCTCATTTTTTTTAGCGGCTAGGCTCCCTTATAAGTCGACTGCTAGTTCGTCGTCGACAATTCGATCCACAGTGAACCACTCACACCCAACAGCCTTTCCCCCACCATCCATGGCCAACTACAATACCTACACTGAAGAACCGTACGTGCTGATGAACAGCGAGGGATACGCTGCGACCCGCGGAGACCACATCCAAGAACAAACAGCTAACTGGGAGATGGGAGCCGTCGACCCCTCTCAACAGGCCTACTCCTACTTCCAACAAACGGGTTCATGGCCTGGCCAGGAGGTCTCAGTCTACCGCCAGGTTCCCCAGGTCTCTCAGCCTTTTCCTCACCCACATCGTCGAGTCTTATCCGATGATGCGGTGACCCACTTTCCTCAGGCTGACCAGTTGCCAGTTGAGCAGTCGTCTATGTTTCCCTACCCAAGAACGGAACAAGGCTCTTCTTCCCCAGTCGCATCCCAGTGGACCACTACTGCTCCCTTCCCAAATGTCGACCAATCCGCTCCGTCGCCGCAATCCTCCCCTCCATCCCCACAATCCATTCCCTCCCCTTCGGCATCAACCGATTCGATCAAGGACTCAGTCAAGGTTGAGCCAGAGGACGCAGGATGCTTCATTATGGAGGGCCCTCCCCAACCAACGCAGTCCGCTCTCGTGCCGCCTATGGAGGTACCGCTCCGCGCCACACAAGCTCCTCATGAAATGCGTCATATGATGAACGCATTCAGAATTAATCCGTTTACGATGCACAGTGGGGAAGGACGAGGGGTCGCTCAACCTTCTACCCAGGAGCCTGGTCCACTGGAGTCGGAACCCATAATTCTTGAATTTCAACTAGATGTTCCGACGTCTGAATCCCCAAAGGAGGAGTCGGGTTCCTTCACTCTTGCGGAGGATATGCGAAGGACGGATTGGGACGACGATAGGGATGACGATCGGTCCGACCCCGACTTTGGTCAGCCAGTCTCTTGGGGGAATGGTTTCTCTGCGGATGGAGATCCGTTCGCGCATACACAACCTGTTGTTACAGATTTTACGCCTCGAAATGCCTCTCGCATGCTTGCTACTTGTACGTTGTGATTGAAGCGCTCTGGCAGCCTAGATCGAGACTGACTCCTTGTCTTTCGTCCTTGTCCTATTTCATTTCTTCTTTTGCTTCCCCATTCGTTCTTGATCCTTTATCTGCGCTTACACATTCCGCTTTCTTGTTCATTTCTTTCTTGAATTTGTCTCGTATTATCCTCTTCTCTTTCCCCCCCTTCAAACCCCACCTTTCCACCTTTTTCTTTTCTCCCCTTTTTCTATTATACAGCCGAACCGCATTATTATGGGGGACGAAGTGTTTATAATGAATCGAATTACAACATTAACGGTCTTACGGCATCTTCGAATATCAGCAGCAGCCAATTACAACTGCTACGGTCGTCGCCACAACTCGGGGTCGCAGCATCCACCGGCAGCACGTCTTGGACCCGTAGTAACTTGGTTCATCGCGGCCATGGCCATACCGGAGGTCATAGTTTGATCTCAACAACTTCGAGAAGCCATTCTTTGGATTCTTCTTCTCCCGGTACTGCAATTAACGTAAGTGTCAATCTGTGTTTTTTCTGTTTCACTTCATGGGAGGCCTGGTGATGGGGCTGAGATGACCGAATGCTTATTTGTGATTTCTTTTTTTTTTCTCCACTTCTTATTGGATGATTCTTGGATGGTTCCTTCGAACTCGAACTGGAATTCGGCGACGGCGACGGACGAATGAACGAACGGAATTTGATTCGGGCCGTGCTTAATCTTATCGTCCGAAACCTATTTGTGGCGACTGGCTCGCGGGTAATTTCCTGGGTGGCGTAAAATTCGGTCGTTTATGGTTATGGGGGCTTATGGAATGGGTACGTAGGCTTTGCAAACTGATATGTTGACTCAGGGAAGGCCAGTGAAGCGATGGTCGATGCAGGATTCGACGGAGACCAGTGGATCGCGATTTCTGGTGTAGCTGTCAACGCTCGGTCCTGCGTACCACCCATATCGTACGTACCCCTGAAGTTGACGATATAGTGTAAAGAAGGGGTCAAGTAAGATCGCGGGACGGTCGACCTGGGCCTGGAGAATGGATGAGAAGCTAGGCCGGCGAACTTGAGGACTTGAGGGGTAGAATATTCTTATTCCCTTTCGTTTCTGTTTTTGTCTGTTTTTATTCTTACGATCAAAGGTTGTACGAGGTTTTGTGGGAGTTTTACGGTACAGTACCCATTCCAGCTGCAGCGTTTCAGACCTAGAGCCAATTTTTTTTTTGTTTTTGTCTTTTGCACTTCGAGTCAGACGAACTCTTTTTTTTTTTTTTTCGCGTTTCTTCTGTGTAAATTCTTTGTTATTATCACCCCACTTGCCCTTGCCCTCACCCCCTTATGAGAATCGTATACAGGGCCAACTAAGTATACGTACGGCGCCTATGTAAGTACAGTACTTCCTCAATTCTTCCACCCATCCTTCCATCCTTCTTCTCAATTCTCCCACCCCTCTCATCCCCCCTGTTACTGTACGGTGTACCGCAAGATCATTCTGTTCGCGGTCGTTTAACCTTCCTTCGTCCCTGCGTTCCGAATCTGTTCAGTTCGAATCCGATGAAATCGTACATTGTTACATATCGTAACTAGGCTTCTTGGTACTTGTACGCGTGTTAATGTCGGTTTGTCTTCCCATTCTTGTGTAACGTGTTGCATTTTGTCGGCGTCGATATGCCTATGCCTTCTCCCGCTGTGGGTCTCTGGATGTCAGGTACAGCTCGGAGTCGTGGTACTGTTAGTATT
Source organism: Pluteus cervinus (assembly GCA_004369065.1). Classification (NCBI taxonomy): domain Eukaryota; kingdom Fungi; phylum Basidiomycota; class Agaricomycetes; order Agaricales; family Pluteaceae; genus Pluteus; species Pluteus cervinus. Next base: position 173,421 of record ML208285.1, on the reverse strand, counting down.
CGACGAGGTACGTGCTGTATGTATTACAATCTTCCCGGTAGGTGGAATTGATTTCTCCTCTTCGTGCCTTCATGTACGCCGTACATACATTTCGATCTCCTTGCTTTGAAGGTTCTGCTTGATATCGATCATGACATGTCGTAGACTATGTAAGGGGAAAGGTACTCTCCCTCGATTAAAGCCCCTTCTTTCAAGTACTCGACTCGATGCTGGTGATGTCTATATGTTCAAGCCGAGAGTCGTACGAATGAGCGGATAGATGGATGCCAGTGATCGTTATCGGGTTCCTGTACCTCGTCCCTTGGTTTCCGGTTGATCCCCCAAGCCGGGCCAATGAGCTCGAGTTGATATGTATAGGATGTGGTCAGTACATTCCATAGAGAGGGTTGACGCCATACGATAAGATGAAACGGGCTCGTGCGGTATGCAATGTACAAGTGGTCGACAGAAAACCTATCGATACAGTATGAGTTGATGATTCTAGGTTCAAATTTCCTTAGATTTTCTTGTTGGGCGGATACGTAGCATTCACGGGTGTCAAGTGAGCGCTAGTGAGCCGGCGCCTTATCGAACTTGCATATGGATCGTCCTTACTGCGCATGCCAGCGCAGTTCGATTGGATCCATCCGTCGGTCAACTTGGCACTGTAGATTTATGGGAATTTGAAAGGAAATTTAGATACTGCTTTGTAGTACGTACTTTTGTGTCAACGGTGGCATGTGGGTCGAGATGGTATTGCATGTGGGACCAAGTCAAGGCCAAGGCAGTTGGTCAACGTAGAAAGGGCAAAGCGAATACAGTACCAGCCTGAGTTTACAATGCTGTAATTTAGATGGGTTTGAATATGTTGCATTACGGCGATGCGGCGGCGGCGGCGGCACTACTGTATGCGTGGCATGGCACGTCTTGAATAAACGTATTGATCTTGGCCATGCAGATGCGCCCGCGTCGACTACGTCATTGTCGCTTATATCTCTGGGGTGAACGTGGGGGCCAAGAGGGAAATTGGAATGGAGATGATGAGAATGCTAAGTTGTTGCTGTGCATGGATCTTGAGCGCTAGCGCGAGGTGCTGTCGCGATTATGATAGTACGAGTCAATCATGATATGCACGATATCGAATGGATGGTTGCTAGTTCTGCGGACGCGCGTGGGTCGGACAGATGGAGCTCGCGACCCGATAGACCGGGATAGTACAGTATTTGGACCACCCGTCCGCACTATCGGAAGTCAAGGGATCAGATGCTGTCGATTGACGATACGTACCACGCAATCAGTTCCTGATCTTTTCTGGAGACTAGATGGAGTAATGACGATATGATAAGCTTTTATACAGCACTGACTATCTTCAGTGGGATAGAGGCCATGTGTATTGTGGTAAAAATTTAATTTTTGAAGAAGCCAAGGCCACGCGGTTTACCCGGGGCGCTTGTCGAGTTTTGTCGCCGTACAGACGCAGGGTGCATGCATACCTGGGTTTGCTGTATAGAATTCCTGAATGACTGTACAATACCCTTAGGGACCTCGGGGTGTGTTGGAGCTTCCGAGTGAACGGACATATAAGAGAATACGGAGTATTCGCCAGAGATCAAAAGCGTGATATAGGAACGAGTTGATGTAATTGGAGACTTGGGATTGAACGATCAAAGGATGAGTAAGTATGCGAGGGATTGCTCGAACATGCTTATCCCATGGTCCGGTGTACAATTGAATGGGTGAATGGGAAAAGCGCGGGGTTGGGTTATCAGGGATATATACGGAACAAGGGCAGATAGACGAGGTTACTTGGAAAGGGAATGGCATCGACAGTGTGGGATGGGCGTATAAAAATGGCGTGGGACGGGTAGAGGAAGGAGTCGGAAGGTGGCTGCAGTTCGCGAGGGCTGATGAGCATGAGTGATGGTTGGAGGATATAGCAGGAAGTAGTATGTTTTGGGATATGTTCTCGGAGCCATTGAGCTCGAGGAGACAGCAACATGTGATGTGGTCGGAGTTACACAGCGCTGGCCTTGCCCCCTGGCACCGGACACGCGAGTTACATAAGCCCGGTCTGCCACATGGCCATTGGCGCAGGGCGGCAGACAAAGAATTTGCAGTGTTGATTGGCGGGAGAGTGGCTGGGGGCATGGGCGAGGGCCCACGCGTCGGCCACGAGAGGCCTTGGCAGCTACCACGCGACCGAAGAAGGAAGCTGCTCCTTGTCCCAGAATTTGTGTTCCTGCTTTGAGTACACTCCCGTCCCCAACTCCGTTTCCCACATCCTACACCTCCTTGTCAACCTCGACACATCACGAATCCGTCCCCCAGCACCCCGCCGTATTGCTCTCAAAATGTGTCGCTCAGATGCATCATCAACGACTTATTTCCCACCCAAACACCTGAGGAGAAGGAGTGCAGATGTCGGCGGTCTGCTGCTCGCTACAGGCAACAGAGGTCAAGGGCATGGATGGATGGACGTTCAGGGAGAGTTGCCGTACGATTTTTGCCTTTTTTTTTAGTCCTCGCTCTTCCTCACCCGACCTTTCCTTTCTGGCCCAAACAGCACACGATTCGCTGAATTGCTCAGCGATATGTATACAGAGACGCTCAACGCCGTCAATGAACATGATTCTGAATTGTGCGTCAGCCCCTGCCTCCCATTTGATCGATCTTACCTGACACTTGTGTCCTAGCGTCCCAACCGATTTACGCACCGAAACCCGATCTCAACTCATCAAGTCTCTCGACAGTTGGCACTTTGAGCCTCACAAACTCCCAGATGACCAGGTTGTCGCATGCACGCTATTACTGTTTGAAGCGCTGTATCGCATCGAGGGCATGGAGGCCGCAGTGGGCATCCCCATGAGTTCGTACTCGCCCTTGTATCCGGTTTGTCCGGCCCTGCCCAACACGCTCACCTTTCGCTTACAGGCAAGATCCCTCCGTTCGTCCAACATCTCCGCCATATCTATCGTTATGAAAACTCCTACCACAACTTTGAACATGCGCTCGACGTTCTACAAGCATCACACTGCTACCTGCAAGCCGCAGGCATGGTGCCTCCTCTCTCCCTCTTATTACATCCACACCGCAAATGGAAGTCAAAATGGGATTTCGATAGTGGGCCAATAATGACCTGCTTGGGTCTCCAAGAACTCTTCGTTGTATACATTGCTGCGATTGGTCATGACGTCGGCCATCCTGGCTTCACCAATGTCTTCATGGTCCGTCGATCTTCTCAACCGTCATGTGTGCTTCCTTTATCTGACAGTTTCTTGTAGAAAAATGCCCATACGCCACTTTCTGTCATGTTTGACGGTAAATCGGCCCTGGAACATATGCATTGCCATTTATTGCTGCGCGTAATGCGTCATCATGGTTTGGGTGCTCTCTTGGACAGGCCCCATGACGGGATTCGTGTTCGCAAGCTCCTTTGGCAGACTGTGCTCGCTACAGATATGAGTGTGCACAACGACTTTATGACCCGGTTTACCGATGAATTGAGAAATAATGAGCCTCCCTGTGCGGCCACCCGTGGTGCTCGTCAAATTCTAATCTGTCAAGCAATTCTAAAATGCGCAGATATTAGCAACCCCGTCAGTTTTACCATACTTTTTTTCATGAAGCGAGTTTCATTAAAATGATTTACCTTCATTCAATAGAGCCGTCCGTACCCCGTTTCGCAGCACTGGGCAGGTGCTTTGATGCAAGAATGGACGTCACAAGCTTTGTTTGAACAGCACCTTGCCTTGCCCCCTAGCGTTCAACCTTCAACTGACCCGCTGACCGAAGCCAAATCCCAAGTCTACTTTATCCAAAACTTTGCCAAGCCCCTATTAGATCTCGTGGTACAGGCTGTTCCAGGTGTGTATCCATTCATTCTTACTTTCCGCCCGCCCGTTGGAGTCTATCGAAATGAAATCATACTAACTTGGTTTGTAAAGAGATGGACAAGTTTGCGACACAATGTAACTCGAACCTCCACCAATGGTTATCGCGATCTACAGAACTACGGAAGGAGTCTGAAGGTGCTGCTGCTGCTGCTTCTGCAGAAGGGGGGGCTTCGACAGAACCTCCTCCTGCACCACCACCCATTTCACCTCAACAACGTGACTATTTTATGACGGCTTTCCCTATGGCACTACCACCATCTTGTTTAAATCACCAAGATGAATCCTCACGACTAGCTTGGAATAGTGTGGATTGTTGTCGATCATCATCTGATTCATCGTCAAATTCAACTGAATCAAACCCTTCGAACCCTTGTTCACCTTCCTCCGACTCTGTCACATCTTTCACATTTTCGCCAACGTCTGCTTCGGAGTCGTCAATATCGGCCGCGGGTTCGGGGAGGCCACCTTCAAGTTCTGGGAGCAGTATTAGTTTTGGTGGTGTGAATGGCGTAGGAGGAGGAGGAGGGGTGGGTGGTGCACATCCATCGAATGGGGTTGGAGGGGTTAGCAGCCTCAATGAGGGACATGCTGCGATTAGGGCAGCAGGTAAACTTGCTCCGCGCAAGCATAAAATCATCAATCGAAACTCGTGGAGTCCACTTTCGCTTGTGAATATCACTACTACTCCTTCGGGGATGGTGATTGGCGTTGGTGGCGGCGCTGGTGTCCCTACTGCTGTTGGTGTGGGTGCGGCTACTCATCAGGGTAGTATTGGTGCTACACCGAGGTATAATGGGTCACCGTTGGCTAGGAAGGTTCAAGCTCTTCCATCACCCATATTGTCGTCAACTAAAGGAACGGAGGGGACGATATTGATGACGCAACCTATCAAGTTGGAAAAGGCTAATTCTACGGCGTCATAAGATTTGCTACGTGGGCGTGGGCGTGGATCGGGTTTGGTGTTTGGCGTTGGGTTGGCGTTGGTTAGCGTTGGGAGGGGGAGGAGTGGGAGTGGGGATAGGCGTAGGACGGACTTGTCATTCGGGCTTAATGTGACAAGGTCGTTTGGGTGGACGGACAGGTGGTGTCGATGAGGCCCTACGAGGCCTTGTGCCTCGGTGATCATGAAGGTCAGCCGGTCTTTGTGTTTGAGTTTGACCGTACTCGTTCTGCGCATTTGCACCTACCCCCTCACCCCCTTGTTCCTTGTTCCCTGCTGCCCCTTGCCGTTTGGTTAGGGTGCGTTTCAGCTTATTACATTCCGATCGTTTTTCTTTCCTTTTGGGAGGTTTTTTTTGGAGGAAAAAAAGGTTCTATGTTGTCACTTCTTCAGGCAGACAAAAGGACTACTATACATACCATACCGGGCGTCCGTGATATATCTATATATTTTTTTCTTTCTCGTGAGCTTCTATAGCTAGTCCCTATCACACTATCTCGATCTAGTCAGAGTCCCGTTTCAACAAATCCCCTCACATCCGTTACTGTTCCGTTACTGCAACCCACACCAGTGTATCTTTTTTTTTTGCGTTTGGCCAAATGTGTCCTTTTTTGTGTCTTCTATGCCTTTTCCCCCACCTTCATCTTTCGTTTTCATTGTTTACTTCCCCCAGTCAAATCAAGTCAAGTCTGTCAGTCAAATTGTCGCACATATACAACACATACAACTCATCTACATACACCCATACATACACTCTGTATTTTCGATCCTTTCTCTTGTTTTACTTTCTTGGTTTTTGTCTTTTTGAATAATTTCATTTTTTAACGAGCGCATATTTGCTGTCGTTGGTGATTGTGACTTTGACTGTCATGAAAGCGTTATTGGGCTTCGTTCCGTAGTTGGTGACGAGGCTGAGGGCTACTCAGTACCTCCCTTCGTTCGAGTCCTTCCCTGGAATCCCTCCCCTGTTCTTTGTCCTTGCATCGCAGTTCGAGTGTCTTCGTCTTTCAGGTTTCCGTTTTCTTGTCGACGTCTTGATTAATATTACCCTCCAACCACTGCAGTTTGCTGCATCATGTATCTAAAGCTATCACCTGTACCTCTCTCTCACTACCGATATTCACCACATGGGTCGCGCTGATTCCCCGCTTTTCAACGATTTTTTGGTTTTATGTTCGCTTTTCGTTGTTTCTTGGTGCATTTTGTGCGATCATTTTTTGGTTCGATATTTTTTATCGTCCGTACCTTGTTTCGAGCTCAATAGGAGTGACTACATTGCCGATTAAGAGTTTCAACTTCGTTCATCGTAGGCGAAGCGGGATGTTTGTATTGGGCTTTGCTGCCAAACACACCCACGTGGGACACAGATCGAAATCCGACTTCCGGATATTGTGTCGTGTCGTGCGCCCAGCTCGTCATTCGCATGCGCGTTTGTTCAGAACCAAAATGATGCACCATATACCACAACCTCCTCATTCTGCTGGCTTGGGACTACGAGGTAAGTCAAACCCATCTTCATCACTTCACGCAGCTGGCTTACTTATCGACTTATGAACTTCGTCATAAATTCATGAAAATTCATTCCACAACTTTGGCTGTAGGTCCTCGTCCACGTGTTGAACCTTCTCAGGTCCCTTCACCTATCGATGCAAAAGAGATTGATAGAGTGGAATGGGAAAGGCAACCATACTTGACGTCGTCTGGACAGAAACCACCGTTGTGTACTACGGATTATACTGCACTTGACCAAGGTGAGGGCGCTGTTCTTGTGATTTTGCTTCGGTTTTATTACTTGGTTTCTACTGCGTCGTCATTGTTCATCGTTCATGCTACGCTACGTGGGGATCATATACTCCCCCCCTCCACGCGAGCATCATTGTCAGTAATGCTTTCATACCCCGTACCCCACCCCGCGCTGCCATCCCTCGGAAAACAATGAAGATGAACTGGTCAAACCGAAATCCGAGATATCCGCTCCATTGCGCTGATATTTGGGGAGATTTTTAATAACTAATAACCGACCCAAACTCTCATTCATTAAATCTCACTCTCTCAAATCTCTTATCCACATAGGCAATTCGTCTCCCAAGTTTGTGAGACTTTCCACGTGGGCTCTGCCAAGTACATCACGGTTGGCAAACGATTGTCGTGTACCACTGGCTGCTGTATTTCAGCCTTTTGCTCCGTTGGATCCAAGGGAGGAAGAAGTACCCTTAGTGGATTCAGGAGATTTCGGTCCACCGAGATGTGAACGGTGTAGAGCCTATATCAATCCGTGGTGTACGTGGGTAGCAGGTGGTGATAGATGGAGATGTAATTTATGCGCTCATGAAACTCAAGGTGTGTGCTTGTATGAAATCTTTTTATTCACCCTGTTGTTGCCTACTTTCGATTGGATTGGGTTTATATCAGTTCTTATCTTTATCCCCCCTTCACCGTTGTTTATGCTTATGCTAAACCTAAGCTAATACTAAACTAAACTAACTAACGATCCTTCTTTTTAGTATCTCCTGATTATTTTTGTAACCTTGATGCTAATCTGCATCGATTGGACCAGTTACAACGGCCCGAGCTTAATAGAGGCACAGTTGACTTTGCCGTGGGTGAAGAATATTGGGCATCTCATCCACCAGCCACATTAACGAACCCATACTACTCCATCGAACCACTACCCTCCGGCGCAAAACCCCCCTCTCCTATGAATTTCGTATTTGCAATTGACGTATCAAGTGATGCCGTTCGTTGCGGAGCACTAAAGGCAATATGTTCGACGCTTCTCGCCATTTTATATGGCGGTGACACCATAGACGGGGATAACATCGAACCTTGCTTCCCGCCGGGAAGTCGTCTGGCGGTTTTAACTTTTGATCAAACGATTCATTTTTATGATTTATCTGTGCGTTTATTTCGTTTTATGGGACGTTGCAACTCTAAAATCACGCCTTACGGGGAGAGAAGGTGGAACCTCCCCGAGGCTGGTGGTTTTTACTTACTGCTTCTTCTAGTCAGATTCGGTCCCTATGCTAGTGGTCCCCGATATTGAAGAAGTTTTTGTCCCCTTACGAGATGGGCTCTTCGTAGACCCTAATCAGTCCCGGCAGGTTTCCCTCTTGTTATTTAAAGTGAAGCTATATTGTTAACCTTCCCTCAAATGTAGGTCGGCGATTGAATATCTGCTAGAAAGCATTCCAATAAGATTTGAGAATGTAGTCATGCGAGATTCTGCACTTGGTTCGGCAGTTCGGGCTTCTCTCGCGGCCTTGGTGAGGAATTATTGGCTTCTTTCAAAAACTATGTTATTGCGTTGCTTAATCAAGTACTAGGCAGGCCGTGGTGGTCATGTTGTCATGTTCCAAAGTACAATGCCAACAATAGGCCCTGGTGCTTTGGTCGGTCAACCGAAGGATGCCGACCTGGTGAATACGGACAAGGAAAAGACTTTGTATAAAGTCCGTGATATTGCTTGGGCGGATATTGGAGAGGCGTGTGCTATGGAGGGAGTTGGAGTGAGCATGTTCCTTACCCCGAGTCAATTCATTGATGTGGGTTCTATCGGTAGGTTTGTGTGTTGACTTCGTGCTGGTATACCTGTAATGTCTCATCATTTCTGGTTTTGTAGGAGCCGTGTCTACGTTAACTGGGGGCGAACTATTCTTCCATCCTCGGTTTGATATCACTCGCGACGCGGCTGTGTTCGTATCTCAATTCCGGCGGTTAATGTCACGGACGCAAGTGTATAACTGTACGATGCGCGTTCGATGTTCCAAAGGTAAGGGGACCAATTGGATTCGATATATTTTCTTATATAGGTCATAGGTCTTCGGGTGTCAACGTATCGAGGAAACTTTATGCAAACAGCACCCACAGACATCGAAATCGCTGTCTTTGATTCCGATAAATCCATATCTGTAACACTCGAACATACCGGAAAACTCAGCCCACGAGAATTCGCGTATCTCCAATCAGCAGTCTTATACACGACTGCTGATGGACAGAGAAGAGTTCGGACATGTAACGTTGGAGTTCAAATCGTTGAATTGGCAGGGAACATATTTCAGTTTGCTGATATGGATACAATCGTATGCCATTTCCTACGACAAGGTGAGCCTTTTCTCGTTCATACCCCTCTTTCCTTGTATTGCTCTTTTTCGGGGGCGTAGAAGGCTGATTGATGGCATTCTTGATTTAGCACTATGGAACATGCCTCGTCGAAAGATGTCTGATATACGTGACGACTTGACTGATGATTGTTCGGCTCTATTGGTGGGATACCGGTTGCAATGTGCTTCGACGACTAGGTCTTCACAGGTATGCTAAACTAGTGCTTAATCTACCCGATAGCTCCGAGTCTCATCTATGGTTCTTTTAAAGCTGATTATTCCAGAAATGCTTAGAGGTCTTCCAGCGTATTGTTTGGGAGCTTTAAAGACTAAGCCACTGAAAGGTGAGTTAACCTCTGACGCCAAAGGGGTTTTGGGCTGCTACTAAGTTAATCTTTGCTAGCACGAACGGTCTCTCCGGATGTCCGCAATTTCTATGCGCATAGGTTGATGTCGATGAACATACGAAGTCTTATACATCAAGTTTACCCACCCGTACTTGCCCTTCACGATCTTTCTGATGATATCGCTTTACCGGATGTCAATGGGAACGTCCAAATGCCTTCTTTGATGCGTAACTCGCATTTATTCATGCAATCTCATGGGGTTTATCTGATTGGTGAGTTCTACACCACTGTGGTGTTGTCGCTTTTAGTTGTGGGCAGCTCTGAGTGATAAACTGTTGCACTGGACGAATAGATAACGACGAACTTATGGTTTTCTGGATTGGTGCTAGCGCATCCCCGCAACTCCTCAAAGACCTGTTTGATCAGGATGATATAATGACCTTGAAGACAAGCATGGTGAGGACATTCTCCCTCCTATCTGTCTTAATATCCAGTCAGTGTCCTAATGCCATCCGCATTCTCAGTACCGCCTACCACCCCTCCAAACGCGGTTATCCACCCAAGTCCGGAACATCTTAGCAAACCGTGAGATTTCACGAGGGAAGCTGGCGAAGCTCTATGTCGCAAGGCAGAATCTGGACGCGAACGAATTGGAGTTCAGTGATATGTTGGTTGAGGATCTGAATAACGGCACCTTTTCGTATGTTGAATGTGGGTTTAAGATTCTTTAGGCAGAGATCAGAACGACTGAATTTCCTTCCTCCTACAGATCTGACTGTTCTCCATAACCAAATCGGAACTATTGTAAGTCTAAACTTCCTTTCTACATCACCCGACTCTCAAAGCCTTTTTAGTTGGTACAGGGTGACCCAACCACGGGTCTTCGCTCACCTTGGTAGACTAACGAGACCATGATCACTTCTTTGCTTTCGATTCTGTACATTGTATGATTTGATTGTTAAACCAAAAATATCTTTTACTTCTACGTTAAAGGAGCGTCTTGCTATTTCAGTTTGGTACTGATGGCACAAAGAGAGAGACCTAGGAGAGAAATGCATACACAGAATGGTAAGGAAAACAAAAAAGAGGACTAAAAGGAGGGATTGTAATGTTCTTGAGAGGCCGCCAACGTAAACTGGCATTATCAAGGAGTGGTAGTAGCTAGTGATGCGAGCATAATTTGAGAGAGAACTGGAGGTCACCAGACAGTACGTGGAATAATGAATGAGAGACGTCGATGTGGATGAAATCCGAAGGAGGAAGACAAGAACGAAAGTGTGATAGGGATATGGGATATGCAAAGAGTGAGCGGGTGGGGGGTCAGAATTTAGCTATCAAGGGATGGTGCCATCTTTGAACGGCGCGATCCGAAGCGCAATTTACCATCTTCGCCACGGCCCCACGAGAAGATACCAGTGCCCCCGCCCTCATGCGAATGTGTACTACCTGCTCTCGAACGGAAAGACCAAGCAGGTGAAACCGGTCTTGCAGCGGGTTCGTGAAGAGCATTAGCGTCCAAATGCTCACCGTTATGCAGGTGATGATGATGGTGTTTACCAGAATGACCAACAGTATGCCGGCCATCACAACAAGCACGAACGTTCTCCAACCCTTCAAAACCATCATCCGACAGCGAATGATCGTGCAGTTCAAATTCGAGGTCATCGGCATCGTGAGGTGGGACGTCGACAAATGATCTGCCAGGACTGTACGGGCTATCAAGGCCACTGTTGAATCGTAGATATTCAACGGCAGGGGTTCCTGCACGTTTGCCGATAGACCCGCCAACTGAGAGCTGCGAACGGCTCCGTTGACCGCGTGGTGTGGTATTCCAAGGTTCACCACGACGAGCGCTACGAGCACTCCGCTGACTTTGAGGACTTGAACCAACAGCATGGCGAGGATCTTCATCTTCGTATTCTGCAGATGCGGGGCTTTGAGGAACCATGTTATTTGCGGGGGAGGTAATGCTTGTTCCAGTCGGGCGGGACAAGAGGTACTTGAGCGCCTACAGTCATCATCATCAGCACGTCACCTTCCATAGGAGTGCAAAAGGTTCTTACATTCAACCAGATGTCGTGTCGTTCCTTAGTGGGAGCCGTAATCTTCATCTCTCGTTGAGGCGTAGAAACAATGACGCTATACTGATACAGGCCAGGCGGCATCGGGTTTGGGTCCAATACCGATCTCACACCATCAATATAAGCTGTCCCCGACAATGAGCAACGATCCGAACGATTGCGAATCAAACAGGACCACATACCGCTCTTGGCACTGGACTCAGATACATTGGATGAGCCAGGATCTGCAGAACTCCAGTAAAGTGTCTTGGTGTAAGGATGAACCCAGAAGAAACGTTGATGTCTTTTCTCTCCGTGTCCCTTTCCGATAGATTTACGTGTATACTTGTACAAGAACTCTCCGATCATGGTTTGCGTGATGGCGTGAATAATGGCTGGATCCGTAGCACCCCCCATAGGGTCATTCGGTCGTTGAATAGCTCTTGGCGTGATATCAGCACTCTTCTCGGGAGTAACAGGTTCCGTCATCGCCCTAGCATGGTTGAATGGATTATGCTCAGACGACACAGACGACCGTGGGGAATGGAAACTGCGATCTGAAGTAAGCGAGGTTTGCGAGAATTCTCTGTCGCGTCCACTGATCGAGGACAGCGTGCTCGAAGGCATGAGTGAATGCTGCTGAACATGCGCCGCCGAACGGAAACTACTCGTCGAAGGCGGTTGTCGAATATTGGTTTGTGACGGTGGCATACTACTTCCATGTTGACGAATGACTCTGCCTGGCACGCTAAGTACAGATCCAAACGTAGGTGTCGTCGCGCGTTGAATAAGTTCTGCAGGGGGAGGAGATGAAGGTCGTGGAGGTGGAAGATCGGAGGGATATCTCCGCTCGGGTATAAACGAAGGGGGTGCCATTGCGGTCGGTGGGGGTGGGGCACGAGGAGGTGGTGGTAGTGCCATCATTGGTGGTCGTGTCTTATCTACAACAGGGAGGGTAGCTACGCCAGACGGAGCACGAGAGCGTGGTATATCTTCTGCGATAGAAGAGATGGCCGACTCGATGGATTGTCGACGGTCAGAAGTTGATGTACGAGCGCGGCTGAAAGTAGCAGCGTTGGGTGGTGGGTGGAATACGCTGGATGTTGGGGTGGGTATAGGGGTAATAAGAGACGGTGATGTAGCGCCATTGACAGGAATTATAGTTGCCTGACTGGAAGCAGAACCGGGTGGCGGTGCCACGAACTGGAATTGATGTTTAGCGTCGGGCGTTGTACCAACGCGATAGAGGCCAAATCCTTGAGGTAAGCCTGGTACGGGTGGTGCAGGAGGCTTCCATTCCTCGGTCTGTATCGATATTTCTTTCACCTCCGGCTTCGGTGCAACAACGGGGACTTCCACGGGAACCTTGACAGTAATAGTGACGCGTTCAGGTTCTGGTTCAGGAAGGGCATCTGTCGAGATACCAACTGAATCGTAAGTCACAGGAGGTCCCTGAGAAATCGAATAGAACGAAGCTGCTGAAGCTCGACCACCAGCAAGAGACGCGGCATCCATTGGTAACTTCGAGACCTTGATACTCTCTGTATCATCCTCGTCAGAGCCATCAGATAACTCGTTATCAGTCATCGTCAACACTGAGTGGAAGTCATCGCGCGACTCCGAGTTGGACGGCGTAGTCATCAATATGCTTTGTCTTGCGTCGTGGTAATCGTCGTCAGTCTCCGTCTCCGCACCCGTCTCAGTCTCCGCACCGTCATCCTCTTCATCTTCGTACGCTCCCGGAGGCGCCAAGAACGTCCTGGGTATCGTAATGGTTGTGTCACCGACAGGACTGTTGATAGATGCATTCGACGTGTCGAACTGGGTGATAGTTGTCCGACGATTACCGGCAAAGTCACTGACATTCGAAGGAAGTCTCGCTCGTGGAAGTGGCATAGGTGTTTGAACATCCACTTCAAGGGTTTGCGGTGACGTCTGCACTTCTGTCTGGACCATAAGAGGACGAACAGGTTCGGGTTCGGGATCTGTGGCCATGCCAGACGACACGCGAACAGGCACGGGTGGCACCGACTCCTCATGTTGTATTCCAATGTCCGATTTCGGAACATCAACAACGGGTACTTCATCCGTTTGTATTGACATCTCCGCAAGGATGGGTTTGGGTTCAGGGACAGGAATAGGTTCTGGCTCTGATTGAATACCAATCTCCGCCGTTTCTGGCACTTGGGGCGCAGGTACGGGTTGAGGGGTAACTTCAGGCTCTGGGGACGCGATCGGAACGGAAACGGGCTCTTCAACTGGTTCCGTTTGACACCCAAACTCGGCGGTCTCGATGTCCATGAATTCCCTCATGAGGTCGGTCTCTTCAGGAATGTCGACGCCTTTCATTGGTGAGCCTCCTGCGCCAAGCTCAGCAGCAAGGACATCAGGTGCGTCAACCAACGAGGGAGGACGAGGCTCTTTGTACGAAACACCACCTCTTGAACGCCTGCCGACGGTGCCACCGCGTGTCGAACGACCAAGGACAGCGTGACGAAGCGGGCTTCCAGCATATGACGAACCATTGGAGGGAACCCGACGAAGAACGTTGGCGAATGCAGGATCCATACCATCAACGCTGGTGCGGTTCGAAGCAGGTTCCAACGGGGAGGGAGAGGGAGAACGAGCGGGTTGATCGACTTCATCTTCCAAGTCTCGTAGATCCTGCTTACTGCCGAATATCGTATCGCCTTCGTCGTCCTCGGTTCTGCTGAATCGAATGGGAATTGTGGGTACGGGAGGGATAGATGATGCAGAGTATTCTTCATCCTCATTGTAATCCGATGCCGGACTGTGGGCAGCCATGCCCAGTCTCTGGATAAGTGAGATGCCACCTCGTCCCCGACCTCTCCCTCTGCCACGTCCAACCTTGAACGGAGTCGGGCGTCTGGTGGATTTAGGCTCTCCGCCCTCCTCGTCAACATCGTTCTCTTGTTCATCTTCCTCGACCTCGTTAATGGTCCCCGGTGACATACTTTCTAGTTGACTTCTGTAATCGATCTTGAGTTGCTTTTCGCGTTGAAGAGTACCCTTCAACGTGTTGATCTGCCGCTGGGCGTGAGCGAGTCTCTGCTGTAGTGCTTCGATCTCATTGTTGGGATGGTTAGGCGCGAGGAACGCTGAGCGGACTGGGGAGGTTTCTGGGGAGTCGGGCATTTCAGAGGCAAGGTCCGACGGGAAGATTCCGCTGTTGTCCATCCTGCGACGATTCGTGGATGCACCTCCGTTGGTGAAAATATCTTCGCCTTCAGTGCGGCCAGCAGGTGTCACGAAGTCTGGCCCTCCGGGACCATTTGGCGTCAGAGGTGATCCGAATCGAGGAAGTCGCCGGCCAGCACGGTTAGCCTCCAATTTCATAGTGTCGATAGTCTGTTGAAGGTCAGACTTGTCACGAGCGAGACCCGCTGCATGTTTCCGAGCTTGAGCGATGTCGGTCTCGTGCTTGGCTTTTATCTCTTCAATCGTGGTTTGAAGACGTTCAGCCTCATTTCGGTGCTGTTCGGCAGCATCACGAGAGGTGGCGAGGAGTTTTGTAAGTCGCTTATGTTCGGATTCGAGGCGTTGAGAGGAGCTTTGGTATTCGTCCCTTTTGGCTGTCGCTTCTTGGAGCCTAACTTCGAGGTTCCAGTTCTCTTCCTTGTACTTTTCTGTGAAGTGGAGTGATTGATGAGATCATTGCTCAGTCACGGGTGAAAAAGGATCATCACCTGTCGTCGACTCGGATTGACGGAGACTTGTCGCGAGCCTCTCTAACTGGGCTTGCAGGTCGACTTGCTCTTCCCGCAGATCAGAGATGGCCTTGTCACGTTCTCCCAACAGACTTTGAAGTCGGCGAACTTCTGTGAGTAAGCCGCTTCCAATCTCAAATGCGAATTCTAGAACAAAGATGAGGATGTCGCGATAAACTCGGCAACAGGAAGGACATACCAACGTCCTCGGCCCTATGAGCAGCATTTTTCGCCCTCCGTGATTGAGCGGCAGATGTATTTGCAGTGGTCCTTGAACGTTCAGACTCCTCACGCGGGAGATTCGCGACAGGTATGGCAGGTGAGGGGGGTGTTCCATTTGTAGCGCGCTAAGAGACAGATAAACGTAAATGTAAGACAGCGTGTAACAAGGGTACTATGCACGACTCACTTTTCCTTGACCAAAAGTACTGGATAAATGAGCGTTCTCGTCGTCCCACTTCATAATGGTATCAGCTAGTTCGCGGTATCGGTCGAGGGTCTCTGGATCGACTTCATCTTCGTCTGTGTTTTCAAAATCAAATTCTTGGAGCTCCTGTATGCGCCGCTCGAGTTCTTCCCGTTGGGCAAGAACCTGCTGCCCTAGAACGCCAACTTGTTGGAGTTGCTTTTCCTTACTGTCGAGAAGGCTTTGCGTGTAAAATTTGAGTTCGCCTGCGGATGAGAAAGGACTGTTGTGCGCTGAAAAATCAGGCAGTGGTGGGTGGAGAAGTGGGCCATCGGGGGAGTGAGCCATGGCCTGCGATGTGCAAGCCCGAAGGAGGCGTGCTGAGCACTGGTTGAACCGAGGAACAGCTTAGTTGCAACCTTCTCCAGCGCCAATTTTCTCACGGTCACGGTTTATGGCAGGCACCAAAATGGAAACCAGTGGCCAGACTCCAGCACCGGCACTCAGCCATCGGTTTCCGGTTTGTCCCGCTCTAATGCCTGGTCTGCAAATGACCATTGACTCTGTATATAGTAGGGATTTTCCGTCTACTCTTGTCGTTGTGGAAGGAAGAGGGAGATACTTGGTAGCACACGCAAAGACGCGACTTCAAAATTGCCGGTCCAGATTCGGCAAACTTTGGGACCCAAATATTCAGGGTCGCTTTATTGTTCATCGTGCGAGCTAACCGGGGTTTTTTCGTGTCTTGCAGGAGCACATTGAGTCCTGTAATGCGAGGGGTATCCCACTGTGTATTCACTGTACCCCATGTCGTTCCAGGTCCTCCCAAAGGAGTATCACGGCCTATGGCGGCTCCGTGCTTCTAGGTCTCATCAAAGTGCGATGTCGACAAGTCCAGTAGTTGATATCCCAGGACCGGGACTGTCATCTTCTTCACAGTAAGTAGTCTTATTCCTGAACTCAATGTCATGTAGCTGATGCATATGGTAAAAGGATCTGCCATGGGCTGCCCTCTGAGTCAAACATTCAAGCATTCGAGTTGTCTCAAGAGTCAAGTGGACGACTCCCAAAAAAAAAGTCGGCTTCCGAGTCCCAGTTCGGCTGGTAGCATCACCTTCAGGAGGTCAAGCCTCTGGGTCTTGACACTCCTCATCTGTTACGAGGGTTTCGTTACGGTGTTACGTATTGACAGATGTCTTTCTGCCGTGAACGTCCACCTTTCTTTGTTCTGCTCGCATCTCGTAAGCCTGAGTCCCATTCCGAACGGAATCAATTAGCGGATCAGACTTCGAGGCGGGTCAACTCGAGCATGCAATCGATCATAACCATCAGGCTGGAACTGTGGTCACAATGCACCCAATTTCGAGGCTACTGCCTGCACTCGTAACATTGCGAATAGCGAGAAAGATTCGAAATCAATCGTGCGTGCCCGTCAAGGCTCTAAAAAAATATTCCAATGCGCTGTAAAATTGATTCAATTACAGGCTCACACACTAGCTCCGAAGGCGCTTGTACGGAAGTTACTGCATGTGCAGCCCAATCTTGATGACCTTCAAGTCGCCCAAATTCTTCTTTTCGGCCGAGTTTACCACGTCCCAACCCAAATTTACTAATCTTCAACGGAACACACGAAACTAAGTCATTTGCCGTGAAGCAAAATTAGACATCACCCACGCATTTGCAACGTCTATCTCTCTTCAATCAATACGTTCAATATGAATTAATCAATGTGAACATACCGTCCTTGACTTCCTGCATAGCCTCAACCATGGCGTTAAGCAGAAATAGCAGTGGTCCACCTAATCATGATGGTAGATCTCATTCCACTCAAATACCTCCGATTACGCCATCTCATTCCCTGCAGTTGCTGCCTGGTACACACCCACGGAATCGCAACTTCCCTCGCGGTCCAATGGCTCTGGTTAATCTATTCCCAGGGATCCTGCCTGCTTTGACCAGTCAGTGAGAAGGACTTAATCTACTGCAGAAGGTCGCCCCTTTCTTCCTCCTTCGAGCTTCGCGAATGGAGATCAACAAAGGAACTTCAAGGTAGAGGTTCTGTCCACTCTTCAGCCCTCCACTGATAGCCTCGTCTTCTGTTCTCGTTGATAGACGCATTGTTTCATGTAGGTCTATCTTCTAGTCTGAACGAACGTTTTCTCTTTAAGAAAGTCATGCACCCCAAGAACCTGCCCCACCACGCAAAATTGACAATCCATTGTCAAAAGCACCCACTCTGAGGCTATTCTTAGAAAAAGATCATCGCGCTCATACGGTGCGCTCCACAGTGCGGCGTATGGTAAGAAAGCTTTGGCCACACGGCAGCTTCAAGCGTTGAGAAGATTGGACATACGAGGTCGAGTTCAGTATAAAAGAGGGTTTTACGACCGAGATCTCTATCCCAACGGCACCTCAGCTACTTCAAGGTTCACACTCAGGTTCATATTCTACAAAAATGTTCTCCAGCTCAGTTCGCACTGCTCTCTTCGCTCTCGCTGCCTCTGCCGTCGCAGTCTCAGCAGCACCTGGGCTTTCCTTGAAGGTTACTGGTGCGTTGCCCCTTTCCCCCTTACTCTCCCTTGGCGGTCCATACTGATTCTGGTTTCAATTGCGTTTTAGGTCCCTCTGCTGTCAACGGTGTCTCCAACCTCAAGGTCTCTGCAACTCTCACCAACACTGGTGACGAGACCTTGAAGGTCTTGAACGACCCCCTCAGCCCTCTCTCCACCATCCCGGCTAACACCTTCGCAATTACCAACGCTGACGGCGCAAGCCCCAGCTTCGCTGGTGTCAAAGCCAAGTTCGTTCCCCAACGTGCTGCTGAGCTCGGAAGCTACGTCACCCTTGCTCCCGGTGAATCCAAGACCGTCGAACACGATTGTGAATCGATTTTACTCGCATCAGTTCATGAGATTTATTGTTGATGCGTGAACAGTGTCTGAGGCGTACGACTTCTCCGCCTCTGGAGAGGGTTCATACGACGTCGAAGCCCGCAACGTCTTCCAGATCGTTCAAGATGATAACAAGTTGGACACTATCTATGCTTCCGCTGAGGCACATACCGCCGAAGTTGTTGGCTCCCTCACTCCCCGGGCTGCCCCCACTGGCCACATGGGCAAGCGTGCTACTTTCCGTAGCTGCTCCTCAACCCAACAAAGTCAATTGAACGCAGCTGCCACATCTGCTCAGACTTACGCTGCAAATGCTTTGTCGTAAGTCATATCTTTATAACCGGAAGAAAACGACCAGATGTTAACGGGTGAACTTCACTTTTTAGATACGCTAACTCGCACACTTCTGCCACTACGCGATACACAACCTGGTTCGGTGCTTACACCGCTGCGAGGCACACTACCATTACCAGCCACTACTCCAACATTAGCGGCTACTCTTTCTCGTCTTATACTTTCGATTGCACTTGCACCGATGCTGGTACCTACGCATACGTCTACCCCGACACGTAAGTCCCTCGTCCAACCACAATTTCGAGTTTATCTTAACTTATTCGTTTGTAGATTCCCCGTTGTATACCTCTGCGGCGCCTTCTGGCAAGCACCTGTGACCGGCACTGACTCCAGGGCTGGAACTCTCATCCACGAGTCTTCCCACTTCACCAGGAACGGTGGTACTGAGGACTATGTCTACGGTCAATCTGGAGCTAGGAGCCTTGCTTCCAGCAACCCCGCCAACGCGGTTTTCAATGCCGATAACCACGAGTACTTTGCTGAAAACAACCCAGCTCAATCCTAAATGATTGGGGTGTAGCATATTTTATATTCAATTTAGCTATAGAGTGTAGATTTATCTGTATGACAACGTTAACGATTTCTTGGATAGATAATTATAGAATTCAACGGACAGGCATTTTTCAATTTCATTTATAATTACTCTCGAGCATGGACGAGGACAATTGGCCACTTTGCTGGCTTGACTCGTGCTGATTAGATGATACTGTACTTCCAGGGAAGGTTTTGTTCAATTGCGACGTTTTGGACCTGTTGAACGTAGTTCTCACGCTCGAGCTCTTGGTCGACTACCATGACCATCTTCATCATCGACAACATCTCATACCGCATCTTCCCAATTTATTGAAGTTACTTTGTCCGTCCAAGGATTGACGCGGACAAGCACAATCGCTGGTCTTTGACTCAGAAGCAACGGGTGAACCTGGCCGTGGTCGGGTTCAGTCAGTGTATCCAAATCGCTAGTGGAAGGTTTATCATTCGCATTAGGAATGTGGATCGTACCTGGACAGGTTTTGCGAACGCCACGGTAGTGCGATTACATCTATCTGGGGCCTGGAAACTTTAGCCAAACTGCTACAGTACCATGCTCTTGCCAGCTCCTCTTTTCGTCTCGATCTCGCTACCGGCCCATCCCGGCTTGGACACCCACAGTCTTCTGTATTCCGTCACAGACTTCAATGCTGGAACCCTTGTTTACGAGTCTTCCCACTTCACCAAGAATGGCGGTACTGATAGCCACGTCTATGAGTCTTGCTGTTATCTCGTGTTTGCCCGCTGTTCTCCGGCTCGAATTGAGGTGTCTAGCAAGATATCGATGCAAAACCAGGTTGCCAAGTATATCACAGGCTTTTCCGCCCCTCACCAAGCCAACGGCCGTCCACCCTTCGTGGCGCACCATGAGACGCACATATCCGATAGACGGATATAAGCTCATCTTCTGTTCTCACTGATCGAGGTGAGTCGATTCACGCAGGTTTATCTTGTTGTCTAAACAATTTATATCTCTTTTCGCTACGCCACCACGTACAATTGACAGGCAACTGTCAAAATCCCCACTTTTGAGGCTATTTTTGGGTCATGGATATCGCGCTCATACAACGCCTTCCATAACACATCGTATGGTAAGAAAGCTTTGGCCATACGGTTAGGATCATACAGTCTACTATCGGCCTGGAGGGGCATGGAGATACAAAGTCAAGTCCACTATAAAAGGGCTTGAAGGACCCAGCCTTCTATCCCAACACTACCCCTGCTACTTCAAGGTTCACATTCTACAAAAATGTTCTCCAGCTCAGTCCGCACTGCCCTCTTCGCTCTCGCTGCCTCTGCCGTCGCGGTCTCGGCAGCACCTGGGCTTTCCTTGAAGGTCACTGGTACGTTGCCCTTTCTCTCGCCTCCCAAAAACGCACAGTATTGATCGCGGTTATAATTACGATTTAGGTCCCTCGGCTGTCAATGGTGTATCCAACCTTAAGGTCTCGGCTACCCTCACCAACACTGGTGATGAGACCTTGAAGGTCTTGAACGACCCCCTCAGCCCTCTCTCTACCATCCCGGCTAATACCTTCTCGATCACCAACGCTGACGGCGCAAGCCCAGACTTCACTGGTGTAATGGCCAAGTTCGTTCCCCAACGCGCTGCTGAGCTCGGAGGCTACATCACTCTTGCTCCTGGTGAATCCAAGACCGTCGAACACGACTGTTAGTTGACTTTTCTCCTGTCGTTCATGACCCTGGCTCTGATTTCTAACGAAACGGACAGTATCCGAAGCGTACAATTTCTCTACCTCTGGAGAGGGTTCATACGACGTCGAAGCCCGCAACGTCTTCCAGATCGTCCAGGATGGTGACAAGTTGGACACTATCTACGCCAGCAATGAAGCACATACCGCAGAAGTCGTGGGCTCCCTCACTTCGAGGGCTATCCCCGCTGGTCACTTGGGCAAGCGTGCTACCTTCCGCAGCTGCTCTTCTACCCAACAAACACAATTGAACCAGGCTGCTCCGAATGCTCAGACCTACGCTGCTGGTGCTTTGTCGTACGTCATTAGTCTAATTCAATAATCGGGTGTTAACGAGTACATTGGCCTGTAGATACCTACAAAGCCACACTTCGGCCACTACGCGATACACAACCTGGTTCGGTGCTTATACAGCAGCAAGACACGATACCGTCCTTAGCCACTTCACAAAAATCAGTAGTAACACATTCACGTCCTACACTTTCGATTGCGCTTGCACTGATGCTGGTACCTATGCGTATGTCTACCCTGGCACGTAAGTCCTTCCCAGTCACCATTTCTCGTTTGAGAGAATTCTAAATATCTCCATATAGATTCGGTGTCGTGTACCTCTGTGGCGCATTCTGGCAAGCACCTTTGACCGGCACCGACTCCAAGGCTGGAACCCTTATCCACGAATCTTCCCACTTCACCCAGAATGGTGGTACCGCTGACAACGTCTATGGCCAATCGGGAGCTAAGAGCCTCGCTTTGAGTAACCCCGCCTCGGCCGTTACTAACGCTGATAGCCACGAGTATTTCGCGGAGAACAACCCAGCTCAATCCTAAACCAAATACTTATCTTATATCTGGCTAGGGGTAAGCCTGTATGTAGGACGATATCTGAGCAGTACCTTAGAGAAATAATTGTAGACTTAAATAATGTATTGTTGATTCGCGCTCAAACCTCCTTCCGTTCTCGGATCAAAAACCCGACTGGTACTGATTCCATCGAACCCTCCAAGGGACTCTACAGGACTCTTCTCCCTTGTTTCTTCGAACTTCGCGCTCGAATGGAGATCAACAGAGGAACCCCAACGTCAGGAGTCTTAGCTTCAGCGCTTCAGCCCTGCTTTGGCAACGGAACGACTCACTGAGTCGTCGGAAGATTGGATGGCCCAATTCCCAGCCCGAGCCTCCACACGTCCAATTGATTTCCTTATACCCCTCACCCGTATAAATAACCCAGTCATGTATGCTCATTGTATTGTTGTGCATTCGTGGCATTGTATCAACCATACTTTACCGCCCGATGTCACCTCAACGTTGCCATAATGGGTTTCGATTCGAGTGGAGCTGCCTTCGGCTCCTTCTCGTTCCCCACGTCCACGGCGTTTGCGCGATCCCTCAAACCATCAGTACATTCGATGATAATGAGCGCGAGCCAAAAACGCGAGGGATAAGCCTATCTTCTGTTCTAGTTGATATACGCGCATCGATTTGTGCGGGCGTATATTGCTTTAAGAAAGGTGTGTACCCTAAAAACTTACTCTGCCACTTAGACTGCTTACAGTCCCGCTTTTAAGCCCATTATTTGACAAGGAATATCGCGCTGATCCAACCCCTTCCATTATGCATCGCTCCAAGAGAACGCTTCGACCATACAGTATCGGGATCGGATGCCCGACTCTTGGAGGACGTTCGAGCCGAGGAGTATGAACCGACGAGGTCAGGAGCCGTATAAAAAAGGTCCTTCGACCTAGTGTTCTGTCCCAGCAGCACTTCAGCTACTTCGGATTCACAGTCTACGCCATGTTCTCCAGCTCAGTCCGCGTCGCCCTCTTCGCTCTTGCTGCCTCTGCCATCTCGGTCACAGCAGCACCTGGGCTTTCCTTGAAGGTCACTGGTACGGCCCCACTACTTTCGAGCACTGTGGACGCTAATTCATGACTGCAACGCGATTTAGGTTCCCCCGTTGTTAACGGTGTCTCCAATCTCAAGGTCTCTGCTACCCTCACCAACACTGGTGATGAGACCTTGAAGGTTTTGAACGACCCCCTCAGCCCTCTCTCCACCATCCCGGCTAACACCTTCGCAATCACCAACGCTGACGGCGCGAGCCCGGACTTCGCTGGTGTCAAAGCCAAGTTCGTTCCCCAACGCGCTGCTGAGCTCGGAAGCTACATCGTCCTTGCTCCTGGTGAATCCAAGACCGTTGAGCATGATTGTGAGTCGATTTACCTAGATTATTCTTCATAATTAGTTCTAATAGAAAAACGAACAGTGTCTGAGGCGTACGACTTCTCCGCCTCTGGAGAGGGTTCATACGATGTTGAAGCCCGCAACGTCTTCCACATCATTCAAGATGATAGCAAGTTGGATACCATCTATGCTAACAATGAGGCACATACCGCCAAAGTCGTAGGCACGCTCACTTCTAGGGCCACGCTCACTGGCTACTTGGGTAAACGTGCTACTTTCAACGCTTGCACCGCAACCCAACAATCCCAATTGAACCAGGCTGCCTCGGCTGCCCAGACTTATGCTGCTACTGGTTCACAGTAAGTCATTCGCCCCTATGACCGTGTATAGGATGATCGGATGTTAACGACTACAATGTAGATACCTAAAAGGCCACACTGCTGCCACTACTCGATACACGACCTGGTTTGGTACCTATACGACTGCAAGGCACAACACCGTCACGAGCCACTTCGGGAACATCGAAGGTTACCCCTTCTCGTCGTACACTTTCGACTGCACCTGCACCGATACCGGTACATTCGCATACGTCTACCCCTCCAAGTAAGTTTCTTTGTTCACCACCATTTTGAGTATTCTGACTTGTTCATTTGTAGATTCCCATTTGTTTACCTCTGCGGCGCCTTCTGGAACGCACCTTTGAACGGTACAGACTCCAAGGCCGGAACTCTCGTCCACGAATCTTCTCATTTCACCAGGAATGGTGGTACCGATGACTATGTCTACGGTCAATCGGCGGCTAAGGGCCTTGCTTTGAGCAACCCCGACCAGGCCACCGACAACGCCGACAACCACGAGTACTTCGCTGAGAATAACCCAGCTCTAGCTTAACTGAATTGGGTAAAATACTATATGGAGTGTAGATCTATCTACTCCTATACTATGATGACAAGCTTCTTGAATGTACAGTTATAGAATCGAGATTTCTAAATCAAACGTTCATGTTCACATTTGAATTGAAGTTTATTGCAAGGCACCGAGGCGTCGAGTGGGCTGACACGAAGAATCAAGGAAGAGTGATGCGTCGGACGAGCAAAGACGGACAGGATGCAACGGACATACCTATTCAGGATGAAGGGCAGAAAGCAGGAGAACGTCCAACAAAGGACAAGATAGACAAAAAATTGGGGATAAATGGCAACACAACAACGTGCGGCACTTGCCAGAGCAAACCTAGATGTGTTCGACAAAGGCTATAGAAGATCCTTTGTTGAAAGGCGAAACCATGATGGACCTAGAGTAGAATTAAGTATCTGGACATGCGAAGAAGCGCGTTCTCACCGGTGATCTTCTCGGTGTGATTGGGGGTGGTGTGGTAAAGGAAGCAATATCGTGTGGACGAGATATCCAGGTCTAACGAGGCATCGATGGCGTCGTCAACCTTTGGGTTGGTTCAGGGTTATTTGATCCAGGCGAACTGCACTTGAAGTCAAGAACAAACAAAAAGTGTCAAACCCAGTCTAGGTCGTCATCCACCCTCTCGCTGTTCCCAACAACAGTATTCATAACACCTGTACCAATTCTAACTCCTGCCTATGTATGACGGGCTTCAGGAACTACGAGGAGACCTCGCGGATTCAAGAGCTCCAGTCTTTCAGTCGTGCGATGCACCTGATGAATCTGCGGGATGCCTGGCGTGAGCCATGGCATTCAACACAGTGGCCATGGGCATATTCTGCCTGGATGATTGATGACACCGAGAACTCATGCAATTACTCTGCCCGTGACAGGCACATTCAGAGCTTTCGCGTGTTATCGTGTTCATCTTCGGGAGTCCCACTGTGATGGATCGCGAATGAAGAGCGTCGGACCCAGCGTGAAGTCAAACGCAGGTCGTCATTCGCCCTCTCCTTCACGCTCGATGACAGTTCGTAGCACCTCAGAGAGTCCCTTTGATTGAAGTTGGGACTGCACGAGTGGTGCTGTCAACCAAAGCTTCTATGTCGAGGTGTGACTGATATGAGCTTTGCCAGCCTGAGGATCCACACAGGTGGTGTAGTATACCCCGGCCTACAAGCTGAGATGGCGAGAGTCTGGAAGACCCTGATTGTTATCGATCGCAGCAAGTCTTTATGAGGACGCGTTTGGGTCGGAGACCGAAGGTCCGGTCCGGTCTTTGACGCCGGTCGCCTGGACGAAAAAAGGTAGAGGGCAAGAGGAAAAGTTGTGGCACTTTGGCACTGCAACGAATGCAAAGGAATTAGAAAGTACAATGGCAAAAACCGATAACATAAACCAGATGTTCAATTGGGAACTTACCGGAGACTTGATTGAAGACTAGCACGAAACTCATGCCAGATTATGTTGTAAGACCTGGGTCAAGACTGGATGGTGTTGGTAAAGGGAACGAACAATATTTCGAACCTCGATGATCTGAATGAGGGCGGTGAAAATAAAATAAGATGGAGACGGCACTGAAATAGATTATACAGTATAAAACTCACTTCCTGTGCACCCCGGATATCGGGGCTGATGTTTGAAGTCGATATCAAGACCGGTGACCGTACTAACTTGAATGTTGGTTTCGGTGCTTGGATGATTCCGGTGGACACCTTTGCAATTGGGTAGTTCGAATTTGAACCTACGGAACGAGGGTCAATTCCTTTTACAAAAGTGAAAGTCGCGTTTAGGCGCATTTTCGACCTCTAGAGACGAAACCGGATTATCAGTGCTCTGGATTGTCCGTGGTCGCCCTCGACAGGGAGAGGACATACCAAATGGTCTCGCGACTAGCAGATACATCTAAATTCACGCTATCAACGCTCGTGTTCAGTATCAATAAGAAGTATCATTTGTAAGTACTGTGTTGGCGTGAAAGGTGTACCAGACCATGCTCAGACGAAGAGCCCAGTGTGCTTGTCACGGTTGTTGCCAGTGAGATCTAGTGAGAGGTTGAGAACTTGGCGGCTTCGGTGAACCGGCAATATCCGGCATTCAAAATTGTTACCGATTTGGCAAGGCTCCTTTATGTACTTACTTCGAACTCCAATTCGTGACGACTGACAAAGGAAGATTAGGTTTCTGTTCAACCCCAAGCGCTCTGCCAGTAAGCGTGTCCTCTGATTTTGCCGATGTAGTTGCATCGACTCGGATCTGGCTTATCTTGGTCTCAATATTTCTCTCGAAGGAACTTTGAGAACCGACCCCCACCACGCCAACTTGATGGCTAACTGTCAAAACCCTTGCTCTGAAGCTATTCTAGGACAGATGGTGTCAGGCTGATACGAGGCCTCCCGTAGTGCATCGTATGGTAAGAACTTCCCCCAGCTCTACAGCGAAGGCGTCAAATGGCCTACATACTCTTGGCCAGCGCTGGAACCTCGAGGGAGATGGACAGACGATGTCGAGAATGACATAAAGGCGGCTTTCCGATCCAGCATCTCATTTGAGCTCCATCCCAGCTACTCATAGGTCAACAAAATGTTCTCTAGTACGGCCCGCACTGTTCTCTTCGCTCTCGCTGCCACTGCCCTCTCGGTCTCTGCAGCACCTGGGCTGTCCTTGAAGATTACCGGTGCCTTTCTCTCCTTTTTTCCGAGATGGCAAATGCTCATCCAGGTTATAATCCAGGCCCCTCTGTTGTCGACGGTGTTCCCAACCTCAAAGTTTCTGCTACCCTCACCAACACTGGTGATGAGAGCTTGAAGATCCTGAACGATCCTCTCAGCCCCCTGTCCACTATCCCAGCGAACACGTTCTCGATAACCAACACCGCGGGCACAACCCCATATTTTACTGGCATCAAAGCAAAGTTCGTTCCTCAACGTGCTGCCGAGCTCGGAAGCTACATCGCCCTTGCTCCCGGTGAATCCAAGACCGTCGTACACGACTGTAAGATTACTCTACTCAAGTTAATCGTTCCGATTGAGTCTGATGGAAAATCGACAGTGTCTAAGGCGTACGACTTCTCCAGTTCTGGAGAGGGCACTTACGACGTTGAAGCCCGCAACACTTTCTATATTGTCCAGGATGACGACAAGTTAGACACTATCTTCGCCGCAACTGAGGCACATACCACTGAGGTTGTTGGCTCTCTCGCTGCTAGGGCTGTCCCCACTGGCCACTTGAGCAGGCGTGCTACCTACCGTAGCTGCTCCGAAAGCCAGCGATCCCAGTTGGTCGAGGCTGCTGCTGCTGCTCAGACGTACGTTGCGAATGTTGTGGCGTAAGTGTTTACTCCATATACTGGCGGATGATTCTCGAATCTTAATGCTTCAATTGCTTTTTTAGATATCTTCAAAGCCATATGTCCGACAATCCACTATACACGACCTGGTTTGGGGTTCTTACGCCTTCGAGATGGAGCACCGTCCTTAGCCACTTCATCAGCATCAGCAGCGTCCCTTTCTCGTCCTATACTTTTGATTGCAGTTGCACTGATGCTGGTACCTACGCATACGTCTACCCGGACACGTAAGTCCCTTGCACAACCACGGTTTTGGGTATTCCCACATTTTCTACTTGCAGATTCCCCGTTGTCTACCTCTGCGGCGCATTCTGGCCAGCGCCGATGACCGGTGCGGACTCCAAGGCTGGGACCCTAGTCCACGAAGCAGCTCACTTCACTAGGAATGGTGGGTGTGACGACTATACCTACGGTCAAACCGCTGCGAGAAGCCTTGCTTCGAGGAACCCTGTTCAGGCAATTTATAACGCTGATAACCACCAGTACTTCGCGGAGAATAGCCCAGCTCAATCTTAGGGACCAGACATCAGATACGTACTTGACTATAGAGTGTAAAGTCTGATTGAGGTTGTTTGAATTCTAATTGCAGAACCCCCATCGCGAGCTATTAGAGGCCTCAACTTTTGAGTATCCAAAGCCGCCACTATCTGGCTCCTTTTACGGATGGCAAAGAGCTGTAGATAGGTGGCGGCAATTCCCGTAAAGCACATCACTGCCTAACGTCCACAGTCGTGTCCCGGACGCTCGGGATCATATTCTCAAGCGTTCTACGATGAAGGTAACTTGCACTCATACTGCAGCCCAAGTATTAGGACGTTTCGACAGACGCTTCATCCTTCATGCTGGGGAACGCAAAGTCAGGTATATTATAATTTACTCAATGCTGCAAACCCGGTACGGTATACTACGCAGTTCCGTCACGAATTGGAATCAACTACCGAGGGGCCAGACGGCCATGCCATCCGTCCGGCAAGCTTAGACCACAGGGAAGTGGTGCGAGCTTGCATGACTTCCTGAACGTTGTTGTTCTCCACGCTCGACATGATCGTGCTGTTCAAAACCATCTCCAAACCGCTTACTCGCGGCGGTGGGTTCTCTGCGAAATACTGGTGGTTATCAGCATTGATCCTAGCATCCTCGGGCTTCGTCAGAGCAAGGTCCCTGCATCTTTTATAACCATAATAAGTTTGGTTGGTTTTGGGGTTTTTGACATCTTTAGTTGCCGCAACTTCAGTAAAATGGGAGGCCTCGTGGATAAGAGTCCCGGCTTGGGAATCGTATCCAGTGAGATTCGCCCGCCAAAAGCGAGGGCAAAGGTGAATAATTCCATACCTAGCACAAATTTGAAGGGATTGGTATTTAGCATTGACGATACAATTGGATTACTTACACGGGTGGGTCGTCGACATATGCAAAGACATCAGGCCCTTTACTCAGACATCTGAGTTCACTGGGACAGTTGAATCTGAACGATGTAAAGTTCTCCTCATTGATCTTTTTAAAGTGGTCAAGAACAGCGTCGTATCCATTCTTGTCGGTTCCGAACCATGTGGTGTAGCGGGGAGTTGGCTCTCGACTCGGATCTGGGTAGCTTAAAAGGTATCTACAAAGGGCTTAGAACTTCAGCAGATCAATAAAACGAATAAATCCCTTACTCGTAAGCTTCCTTCGCGTACTTTTGAGCGGCTTGTGCTATCTCAAGGAGCTTCGTTTGACGATCACCCGGGCAACCTCCGAACGCTAGGTGACCGGAGTGTGAGGTCGTGCGCACCATGTTGGAGACAGCCAAATTGCCAGAAACGTCGATAGGAAGCGCCTTCGAGATAGCACGGATAGACTCCAACTTGTTGTCCTTGACCATGGTAAAGACATCATAAGCCTCGATATTGTACGTCCCTGCACCAGATGCAACGAAATTGTAGGCCTCAGACACTGATTCGAGTTGTTAAACATCTATTCTGATGAAACCGACACCCACTCACAGTCATGCTCAACAGCCTTGAATTCACCAGGAGCGAGCGTGATGATCTCTCCATTCTCGACCGCATCCTCTGGGCTGAACTTGATCATGTAACCAGTGAAATCTGGACTTGTACCATTTGCGTTCGTGATAATGAAGGTGTCTGCAGGGAATGCGGAGAGTGGGCCATGGGGGTCTTCCAGGAGCGCTAAGGTCTCGTCGCCGGTATTCCTGATGATGGTGGTGACCTTGAAGTCCGCAATGTCGCTGATGGAAACAGGACCTGAGTCCCAGTCAGTGTGCACATCCCAAAGGGAGAGTAAGATGGGTAACTCACCGGTAACCTCCAGGGAGATGCTCGGTGTTGCTGCGACAGGTACGACAGAGGCTACAATGGCAAGCAGAGCAGCGTGGCTCATTTGAGGGAACATTGTTCGACCCCAAAGAAGTCGAGGGGCTGTTGGGGAGAATATGTCGATAAGCCGCTTTTATATGTCATCAGTCGTATTAGGCGTTCATTCAATCCAGTACGTTATCCGGAATCGAACACGGAATGACACCAATGATCCTGTAAGGGTTATCAAGTGCTTGAGGCTCTTCCCCCTCCCTCTCCTTTTTTGAAATATAGACAAGGGACGCGAATGTGAGCCCAAACCTTCTCACTCGACAGTGGTCGGATGCTGGTCATGTCCAGGGTGATTTTCCCGACAAACGATCAGCTTTCCGGCCCACATTGAGACGTGTTCCAGTTTTACAGAAGCAAGCATCTGAACAGTAAGATTTCTCAGAGACCAAGGCACGCGGCTGAGAATGGCAGCTGTCGAGTTATGGCATGACTGAGTACTGAGTGTCGATCCCTGGCAGGGCTCACACGGAATCATGGCCACATCAGAAAGTAGACTCAGAGTTTGCTCAGAGAGCAGCAAGCCAGAGTGGCTGAGTGACAGAGGGACAGGTTGGGAGTCGACGTCGGTATGGTGGAACCGGCGTAGCCACGTTACACGCTGGCGTAGAGTAAGCTTTCAAGCTTCATAATAAGTCTTGGACTCCACACATACCGGTCACGGTTCCTTTATTCCTCCGCGTTCAAATACTGATGCCGTCAGAAAGGGCATTTGACGCGAGATATCAGAGATAATCAGAGCCGTGACAGGAAGCCAGCGAATTGAACGGGGACAAACACGCCTGAAAGTAAATCTTGACATGCAGAATCGAGGGCCACACTGACAAC
>ML208285.1:126944-142225 GCA_004369065.1 Pluteus cervinus | reverse complement strand
GTGCGCCATCCGTCCAGCAAGCCTGGTCCACAGGGAAGTGGTGCGAGCTCGCATAACCTCCTGTACGTTAATTCCCGCGAGGCTCGCGCTGTTCAGTTCCACCTCCAAGCCGTCCACCAACTGGGCTGGATTGTTCTCCGCAAAATATTCGTGGTTATCAGCATTGATGATAGCCTTCTCAGGCATATTCAGCGCAAGCTCCTTGCATAGTTTATGACCGTAATAAGCCCTCGTTGTGCTGTTGCCGATTGGAACGTCTTTAGTTGAGGCCACATCAAGAAAATGGGAGACCTCGTGGACAAGAGTTCCACCCTTGGAGTTTGTTCCAGTGAGCGGTGCCCTCCAAAATGCGCGGCAAAGGTGAACAACTCCGTATCTAGCACAAATTTGAAGGATTAGTATCTATAATTGATGATACTTAGACGACTTACTCGTCTGCTTTGACATATGCATAGACCGCATTCCCCCGACACCCAAGTTCAGTACAATGGTACGTAAACGATGTGAAGTCTTCCTCTCTTATTTTTTCAAAGTGGTCGAGGACAGTGGCGTATCCATCTTCGGAGGCTCCGAACCATGTGGTGAAGCGAGGAGTTGGCTCTGGGTCGCTTAGAAGGTACCTACACAGGTATTAGAGCCCCAAGGGGCCAACGAAAGGATTAAGTCTCTTACGCGTAAGCTTCGTTCGCGTAGTCTTGGGCTGCTTTTGCTGCAACAAGCACCACCTGTTGCTGCTTTGCCGAGCAACCCTCGAACGCTGGGTGACCAGGATTTGAGGTCGTGTGCACCACGGTTGAGAGAGTCAAACGGCCAGAAATCCTGACGGAAAGTGCTTTCGAGATAGCGCGAATAGGTCCCAACTTCTTGTCCTTGACCGCGATGAAGACGTTATAAGCCTCGATATTATACATCCCTGCGCCAGAGGCGGCAAAATTGTAGGTTTCAGACACTACCTTAGGTCGTTAAACACTTTCTTTGAGGAAAACGGCACCCAGTGTAACTCACAGTCATGCTCGACAGCCTTGAATTCGCCAGGAGCAAGCGTGATCGTCTCTCCATTTTCGGCCGCATCCTCGGGACTGAACTTGATCATGTAACCAGTGAAATTTGGACTTGTACCATTTGCATTCGTGATAACGAAGGTGTCTGCAGGGAAGGTGGACAGTGCGCCATGGGGGTCCTCCAGGAGCGTTAAAGTCTCGTCGCCGGTATTCCTGATGATGGTGGTGACCTTGAGGTCCACGATGTCATTGACGGAAACAGGACCTGAGCTCTGGTCAGTGTGCACATCCCAAAGAGAGAGGAAGATGGGTAACCCACCGATAACCTCTAGGGAGATGCTCGGCGTTGCTGAGACAGATATAATAGAGGCTGCGAGGGCGAGAAAGGCAATGCAGCTTGGTCGAGAGAACATAACCGCGAAGTAGCTGAGGAAACATGTCGATCCAAGCCTCCTTTATAGTTTTCACCACCTGTCAATCTTGATCAATGCCCGACACCTGGTCCCAATACGTATCAAACATCGAAGCTGACAGGAGGTGGATTTTGGCGGTTACAGTAAGTCCTACAAGGGCCGTCCAGGTCCTTTCTTGCTTCAAACACTTTTTTCACCAGTTTCTTGGCCGCTCTTGAGCAGTACGTGAGATATAACGAAGTCGTGAGCGCAGACCCAGTCCAGGGATAAACTTCTCTGATAAATGAATCTTCTTTCTAATTCGTCTTGGGCGTTGAGGTGCTTGATGTTCTAGAAGTAACCCAGAAGACGGACGCGAGTTTCCTCCGAGACTGGTACGTGTGGCCAACCATTATAGTTATCACTAGCAGGCCCTGATAAAACGGAGCTGAGCCGCAGAAAGATCAACTCTTGGAGGTGGGCAATCACGCAGGAGACTAAACCAGCATGGTGGCTGTAAATCTTCAGACCTCAGTCGAGTCCCAGAAAAAATTACTGACTGGTCCCTTGTTCCTCCAAGTATTACAGTAAGGCGAAGGTATCCAAAGAACAGTGGCGTCAAGAACTGCCTTTGACGCCAAATCTTCTCGAACGTTTCCAGAGAATGCGTGGGTTTTCGATTTCAATTGCACGGAGACGAGCACTGGCGGAGAGGTGCATGTTGCATTGACACAAAGAATTGACGAGGCGGCACTTTTATGTAATCACGTTGGAGGGCATCTTTGCCATCTGCCACTCTTACGCTCGCCAATTCGGTCCACCAATCGACACAACCTTGCGCAATTTGAGCACTTCTCATGACTGTCGATCCTTCACCAATAGTGTCGGGGATTGACTGGAAACGTGATAACACTATTGATAACAGGCTTAGCCAAGAAATGGGGATCCCGGCCTCCTGGAAGACGTTTCCTATTCTCTTTCGTGGATTTGGTCTCACCATATATCCCGCTTTCTAGAAAGCGGGTTTGACGTTCACTGACTCTGAGGCTGGGAGCCATGTCCGTGAAGCATCCGTAAGGCTACGAATGGAATTCTTCGTAGCCAGACCCATGGTGCCTTGCGCGCCGTAGACAGTGTCTTTCGTCCACGCAACGACCTGATAGTGAGATGCCGTGGGCGAGCGTTCCAGTTTGTGAGCTTAGTTACCTCTTGGTTTTGCCTTTGATCTACACCTCACCACTACACGGATTTCTCTTGAAGGTGCTGACCTGCTCCTTCATTGCGATGAACCCTGATGCACATACGGACCTAGGCCTCAGGAACAGGAACCTTGGATTGTGCGGTGTCCTCGACCGCGAAGTTCTAACGACCTCGAGCTCTCCGACATCCAATCTCGATTGGCACCAGTCGACTCGAGTGCTTGTACCGAAGGGACTAGCACTTCGACCTTATTTTATTTCTAAGGTTGAAGAACTCGAAGTCAGAAATATTATAATTTACTCAGCTGCAAACCCGGTACAGTGTACTACGCAATCCCGTCACGAATTGGAATCAACTACCGAGGGGCCAGACGGCCGTGCCATACGTCCAGTAAGCTTAGACCACAGGGAAGTGGTGCGAGCTTGCATGACTTCCTGTACGTTGTTGTTGTTCTCCACGCTTGACATGATCGCGCTGTTCGATATCATCTCCAACCCCTTTACTGGAGGTGGACTGTTCTCCGCGAAATATTCGTGGTTATCAGCATGGATCCTAGCATCCTCAGGCTTCGTCCGGGCAAGGCCCTTGCATCTTTCATAGTAAATTTCACCGTTCTTCGGGATTTCGACATCTTTAGTTGCCGCAACTTCAGTAAAATGGGAGAGCTCGTGGAGAAGAATCCCGGCTTGTGAATTATATCCAGTGAGATTCGCCCGCCAAAAGCGAGGGCAAAGGTGAACGACTCCATATCTAGAATGAGATTGAAGGTATTAATATCTAATATCGACGATACAATTGGATAACTTACATGGATGGGTCCACATATGCGAAGGCCCCATCGCATTTGAGTTCAATTGGACAGTGGTATGTGAAGGATGTAAAGTTCTCCTCGCTGATGTTTTTAAAGTGGTCGAGAACGGTGTCGTATCCATTGTTGTCGGCTCCGAACCATGTGGTGTAGCGGGTAGCCGGCTCGAGACTGGGATCCGGGTATCTTAAAAGGTACCTACGCAGGGCTTAGAACTTCAAGGAACCAATAAAACGATCAAGTCCCTTACTCGTAAGCTTCCTTCGCGTACTTCTGAGCGGCTTCTGCTATCTCAGGCAGCTTCGCTTGACGACTTGCTGAGCAACCTCCGAACCCTAGGTGACCAGAGTGTGAGGTCGTGTGCACCGCGTCGGAGACAGCCAAATTGCCAGAAACGTCGATAGAAAGTGCCTTCGAGATAGCACGGATAGACTCCAACTTGTTGTCCTTGACCATGGTAAAGACATCATAAGCCTCGATATTGTACATCCCTGCACCAGATGCAACGAAATTGTAGGCCTCAGACACTGATACCAGTTGTTAAACATTTATCCTGATGAAACCGACACCTAGTATCACTCACAGTCATGCTCGACAGCCTTGAATTCACCAGGAGCAAGCGTGATCGTCCCTCCATTTTCGACCGCATCCTCAGGACTGAACTTGATCATGTAACCAGTGAAACTTGGACTTATACCATTTGCGTTCGTGATAATGAAGGTATCTGCAAGGAATGTGGAGATTGGGCCGCGGGGGTCCACTATGAGCGTTAAACTCTCGTCGCCGGTATTCCTGATCGTGGTGGTGACCTTGAGGTCCGCGATGTCGTCGACAGCGACAGGACCTGAGTTCTGATCAGTGTGCACATCCCAAGGGGAGAGTATGACGCGTAACTCACCGGTAACCTCTAGGGAGATGCTCGGTGTCGCCGATACAGACATAATAGAGGCCACAAGGGCAAAGAGTGCAGTGCAACTCAACCCACGGAACATGGTAGGCCGCGAAGTTGAGGGGGTGTCGGGAGAACAAGTCGGCTCAAGCCTCTTTTATAGCCTTCACCCCTTGTCAGTACTCGATTTCATAACACCAACAAGGGACAGCTTGAGAGTGAGAACTGATGGTTTTGTGAGCCATGAGATGCAGGGTCAGGTCCGGGGATGATGTTCCCCCGGAGGTGTAGTGAAGCGTTGTCACTGAAATAAGGATGCCACGCGACCCAACGTTACGGCTGTCAAGTTTTGGCAGAATTGAGGGTCAAATGCGAATCAGACGGCTGGCAGGACGCTGGTACATTATAACTTACGATGCATGAAGGGGAGAAGATCTAGAGTTGGGTCATAGGACTCGGCTCGAGTAATAACCTAGAACAGCTGGCAAAAAATGAAGTCCGTAGAGTGAAGCTCGAGCCCGAGTAATTCCTCCAAGCTTTCAGAGTTTGTTCATCGTTACGTGCCGTTCGTCCGAGTCCGAGATTCATTACTGCATCGCCAAGTACAGTAGATTGAGGGGAAGGCACCCCAGCTCGTAAGACAAAAGAAATTCCCCTAGATTTCCAGGAGTCCAGCGGCGGATTGAATGGAGACGAGCGCTCGCCGAGAAGGAGATGGAAGTTGCTTTGACACTTTGCTTTGACGCACAGAATCGAGGGTGCGGCGTTTGTGTGTATGTAATCGAGTCCCATGGCCAAGAAGTTGAATCGAAAGCCTGATGGTCCCTGTCCGGGGGTACATTACCCCCGGGTTCATGTGTTCGTCAATCGTTCTGTCGCCTATCGATCGCGCATTCGCGACTTTGCACGATGACTGAGGCAAATCGACACTACAGTGTATGTCTGAATCTGCTTCCTTGCTCCCGGAAGGAACGGAGACGCTGGCCTGACGCAGCAGTGCTTTCCACCGCCCCATGATTCTGAGTTATTCAACTCAGCAGTTTTGCAATTTGCCAACTGTTACAACCACATTAGGAGTATGTGTATATTCGATGGAATGTGAGTCTGACCAGATTCTGAACAGAAGCTCCTCTTCGAGTCGATTTACCTCTAGTCATTCTCGAGATTGGCACAGAATTGGTTGTGCAGTTCACTTGTGGTTCAGTGCCTGATCCCCTGAATGCTGCCAGAGAGGGGTGTGGATGCAGACTGGACTCGGAGAAATTTTTAGGGAGGTTTTAGATGACCTGGTTTCTCACATCTTACCATTTAGAAGACAATGTTCTGCAGCTCAGCCCTGCTGACCGTGGTTTCGTCTGCGATCTGCGCCTCAGCAACGCGCGGACTTTCGTTGAAGGTTACTGGTACGCTCGTCCATTTCCTCGATCCAGTACGATAGAGACGCTGACTTGCGATCACGATTATATTAGGTCCCACAGCCGTTGATGGGGCCTCCAATTTCAAGGTCATCACTGAGATGACCAACACTGGCGATGAGCACATGAAACTTATCAACGACCCTCGCACCCCACTTTCCGACATACCGACAAATACGTTCCACATCACAAATGCCAACAATATAAGCCCAGATTTTGCGGGCGCGAGAGCCAAGTTCGTTCCTGAAAGCGCTATTGGTTCTGGAAGGTTCACTACTCTTGCTCCTGGGGAATCCAAGGTCGTCGAGCATGATTGTGAGTCCCTTTCACGGTTCAGTTCTCCTAAACAACCTATCTGACGTGGTTTTAAAAATCAGTGTCAAGGGCTTACGATTTTTCCAACTCTGGAGAAGGGGCTTATAAGGTCCAGGCTCATAATCTCTTCCATATAATCAATGACGACAAGTTGGACCTGATATATGCGATATCTGAGGGACATACCGCGCAAGTTTCAGGTCCTCTGAGCTCTGCCTCCCCTGTTGGCCACCTCGGCAGGCGTGCAATGTTCAGAAGTTGTTCGGCAAACCAGCAAGCACAGTTGAATGACGCCATTCCGGCTGCACAGAGCTATGCCTCGGATGCCTTCGAGTAAGAGATCTACTCCTATTCAATATCTCCTTGAGCTTCAATATTTCGCCAATAGCTACCTCACGACCCATAATACCTCTTCAATACCCGAAGATCGCTACACCGGCTGGTTTGGGACTTTCGACCTGGACAGACACGACATCGTAGCTGGCCACTTCAAGAATATTAGCAGCGACTCCTATGCATCGTATACCTATGACTGCACCTGCAGTGATAAGGACACTTACGCATACGTTTATCCGAACACGTAAGTCCTACTTTCTCTTGTTGGATATAGACGGAAAGGTTTATCACTTGATTAGATTTGGCGTTATCTACCTTTGCGGTGCCTTCTGGGAAGCACCATTCACGGGAACTGACTCAAAGGCTGGAACCCTTATTCACGAAAATTCACATTTTCTCGTCAATGGTGGAACCCAGGACCATGTCTACGGCCAAAAGGCAGCTAGCACTCTCGCCAAAGACAATGCCGTCCAAGCCATTAATAATGCTGACAACCACGAGTACTTTGCAGAGAACAATCCAAAACAAACTTGATCTTGGGATTTGCGATCCCCCTAGAGAGTTTTACGTGTGTCATAATGCTTTCTTGTATCGATTAGATAAAGCTTATAGAGTGGGTGTATGAGTATCCGTGTGCTGCTGTTCGGATATTAATCAATGGGTGGATGGTTGAATTTCGCAATGACGAGATGCTGAAATGACGCGACGTCGTCCAAACAAGCCACCGCGCGAGTTCGACGACTTCTCCACTCTAACCGCTGCCGATGATATCACACACGATAAATTGGCCTGGGTCACAACCGACCATGACGGAAAATCCCCAACCTTCACCGCACCCACCACAACCACCAACACCGTCTCAGCAACAGGTTCAACATATTTTACCGCAGCAACTTGAACCTCCACGCGCTTCACGTACAATTCATAACAGTGCTTCTCTCCTAATACAACTTTTTGAAGAGGAGAAAGCCAAGGCCATCCACCCTTACCAACAACGAATCCAAGAGTTAGAAGCCAGTTTGAACGAGTTTCAACTTCGTCTGCGACTTGGAAGTGTCGGCAACGGTTCTAATAGCCCCGGTGTACCCGCCAGTACAACCCCTGCAGGTTCTCCTGGCATTGGACCCAGCGATTCTGGTGCTCAGAATCCTGTTAGTCGTGCACATTACTCCCAAAGCCGCGCGTCCCAGCTTCAATCGACGCCTCCGCAAGGTCCATCGCAGAATGTAGCACTGACTTCGACTCTACTCCTATCTTCCGGGCTCGAATACCAGGCAGCAAGGGGTACTCTCAGATACCATGGACCTTGGGCTGAACTAGCTCAACAAGTGGTGATGGAAACGCGTCCTGGTATATCACCCGACGAGTTAGATTCCTTCATGGAACCTAGTGCATTCGGTGCGGTCTTGGGGGAGTATCTCGACTCGACCCGGTTGATGAGGGAACAGACAGAGACGAGACTCCGGGAGCTGGAGGGAGACAGAGATGGTTGGAAGGAAAAGTTTGAGCAAGTCATGATGGCGGTGAACGAGGCAAGTCGGAATCAAGGGTTTCAAGAGGTCGAGGTGCAACCCGAACTTCAATCCGAAAATCCCGCTAATAACGGGGAATTCCAGCCAGGTGCGTCGGTGGAGGCCTGAGTCGGGCACTGGCACTAATGGACCTTATAGATGAACTCATGAGCACAATGATGAATTTATCATGACCATGGAGCTAGGTGCGTTCTCTGCCTCCTTGCCGTCCCCCAAACTCTGAATGATGATCGCAGTGTATCAGCATATTGGATTAATTGTCGAACCCATATTGATATCTTCGCATATAATCAAGATTTTACCTTATCCCATCTAATCGATCTTGTTCTCGATGCAGAAAGCAGCCCCGATTCGAACCTGGACATACTTCGGACCCTCTCAGCTTGCACAACTACGTACATACCCGCAAGCCGCATCAAAAGCATGACAGCTTCGCACACCATGATATGCCGCCCTCCTATCATCGTCTGAGATTACTCTCTTCTCACATCCAACCCTTCCAAGCATGTCGATGCACGAGATCATAAAAAATCTCTGGCTTGGTGATTGGTCGAGTTCTCAAGACGCTGAAACGCTCAAGGCAAAGGATATCACGAGTATCTTGTGCGTCTTACCAGGCGACGCTCGTCAACCAGAGGTTTGGATTCGAGATACACATACGTTGCAACCACTAATCAGTTTCATGAAGGGTTTTATTCACTACCAGATCCAGATCAACGACGAACCCACCGAAAACATCCTTGTTCATCTTCGTTCCGCGATAGATTTCATTCAAGAGCAACTTGACACGGGACATGGCATCTTGGTGCACTGCGGCGCTGGGATAAGTTGTCCTGGTTTTCTTTAGCCGATGTCCTGATCGCTGATATACCCGGAGGCCGGAGTCCTGCAGTTGTAGCAGCATACCTTATGCATAACTATAACCTGACTGTGGAAGAAGCGCTGATATTCATAAGAGGGGAACGTGACGTCGAGTAGGTTAATTCTTTGTATCCACGTTATACAGATTCGTTCATGTGGCTTGCAGGCCAAACGATGGCTTCGTCGAGCAACTCAAAATATTCCGTGATAATAACCTTCAATCACCCAATTAGCACGATGTTAGGACATACTGCCGGACGATGTGAACCTGGTACACGGTGGTTCCTTTCCACCTTGTGCAATACCCGAGAAGGTATAAACTGTTACAGGTCCTCCTAATTCAACTTGTGTTCATTTTCTTCACACCTTCATCCCAACTCCAAATGTTGTCGATGAATGAGAGCATACCAGGCAGTTGGGAGGTGGAACCATTCCCTGGACATCGAAAAACACCATGGCGATTTTGCAGTGTCAACCCACCTTATGCATAGCCGCAATACGGGTGTACAGGTGGACGTCGAGTTGCGTTCAAGCCGAGTAAGTACAATCAGAGTCTTTTTTTCGAATTATCGGGGCAACATGGATTGTGCCGCATTTTAGTTTATACATAGATAACCATTCTTAGTTTCCCTGTCACCTGGTGAGTTTAATTCATAAATCCTTTCAGGCGTGCTTTTGAATTTGTCCCAATAGTACGAAGCCGTGTTGATACTTATAGCAATCAAGATTTTGGATCATCGATGTCCCATCTAATCGATCTTCTTCTTGCCAGGTCATTGAAACGAGAAAGCGCTCGCCAGTACATGGAATTCTCGTCCATTGTGGTGCTGGAGTCAGTTCGTCGTGCTTTTCTTGAGGTGAATGTTTCGATCCTGATTGTCATCTAGGTCGGAGTCCTACAGTTGTCGCGGCATATCTCATATACACCCGCAACATGGATGTGGACGAAGCGATCACGTTCATCAAGAAGAAACGCTATTTCATCGAGCGAGTTAGTTTTCTTCAAGCTATCTCAATCCGCTCAACATGACATGTAGACCAAATGATGGCTTCATCAAGCAACTCAGAATATTCAGCACTGATAATTTACAACTAGCCAAGTAATGGGATGTTTTTTAATCTGGACAGGGGTGTAGACCGTTGTACTTGTTGGTCAGAACGAGCTCGTGTAAACACGGTTGTCGAGTTGAGTGTATCAGATCCTGTATCCTAAAGATTCTGACCCGTCAAGATCGATCTAATCGATCGTTGTTTTGCCAAAGTGTTGAAAAAGCGCTCATAACAGCCATATACCCGCATCAAGGACGGCGCTGACAGCGTCAGTGCCTACTGCACAGCCCTTCCTCTTATCCTAATCTGTCTTCATCTTCTGCAAGCATGTCGGTGGATATGGACGAGATTGTACCGAAGTTATGGCTTGGTGATTGGTCCGCTTCTCGGAATGTTGAAGCACTCCAAGCAAGGGATATTACCAGCATCTTATGCCTCTTTGAAGGGGACGCTCTCCAACCTGAGGTCTGCATTCAACAGATTCACTACATCCCTTTCTCCGTCTAATCGACATTGTGAAGGGCTTTATCCATCGTCAAATCTTGATTGACGATCACCCGTCTGTGGACATCCTCGTTCATCTTCGTTCCGCTATAGATTTTATCCAAGAGCAACTGGATACGGGACATGGCATTCTCGTTCATTGTGGTGCTGGAATAAGTTCGCTATGCTTTCCTCAAAGCGAATGTTTTGATCCCAATGTGATCTCAAGGTCGGAGTCCTACAGCTGTCGCGGCATATCTCATATACACCCGTAACATGGATGTGGACGAAGCGATCACTTTCATCAAAAAGAAACGCTATGTCATCGAGTGAGTTTTTTTTTTTCGAGCCGTTCCAGTCCACTCATCGCGGCATGTAGACCAAATGATGGTTTCATCAAGCAGCTCAGAATATTCCGCGCTGACAATTTACAACTACCCAATTAATGGGATCTTTTTATCTGGACAAGATTGTCGGATTGTTGTATGTGTAGGCCAGAAGGAGCTCGAGTAAACACTGCAGCTGTTGAGTATATTGTCTCCTGCCGCAAAGCCTATAGACTTCAATACTTCAATGCTTCATGCTTCGGGCACTGGCCGACCGCTGAATGCCTGGAATTTTTGAAGGGGCTGTGGCTTTGAGTGCTTACTACCAACACCCCATCATAAGGAGATAAAAGCCAATCCTTATCCAAAGGTATCATATCATACATCTTCTCCAATCCAACACGAAAATATACATACAAACATCACCTCAAAATGAAACACTAGTCCTCTTCCTCAACGAGAGAACACTAACAACCTTACTCTCAAAATCAAACACACTTCCTCCACGGTATGCAACGAAATCAGCAGGGTTCCCTTGAACACCCAAGGCCCTTTCTAGATTGACCGTAGCTAATCCGAGGGTTTGAGCTGTTGATAGGCCTCCATCAAGAGAAAGCTGACAGGGTTCAAGTCAGCAAGTCACTCAAAAGGCGTCGTATCAGACAAAAACTTACCCAGCCAAGTTCAAATCGCGTATTACGGGCAGCAAATTCATCAACAACACCGATAGCCACGTTAACACCTGCATCCAAGAGCGTTTTCACGTTGCTTTTCTGCGTCAGAGGAGGACCAGCCAAACTGTAGGTGCATCATGAGAACAGACTCAATAGGGAGTCTTCAGAGGCAGGACCCACATCCGTTGACTACTCCATGTCCCAGGATACGGCCGGGGAGAGGTGATGACAACACTAACATCAGCCCACGCAATTTGCTTTGCGATTATGTGCGCTTCGGATGCACCGGTAAACGTCATCTTGAGCCTCTTATTCTTGTCCTCGTATTCGTTTTTGAGTCGAATTAATGTCGCCATAATATCCGCACTCTCAACTTCGATGACGAGTGGGATGAAACCCTATATGATGTGGCATACCATCAGCGCATGAAGTAATACCTTAGCGAAACTCGAACGAACCTCTCGTACGCGTGCCCAAGCACCTTGAGAGGAAGAAGTCCAATCTGACGGAGTAGGGTCCTGACGATCCTCCAAGTGTAACAAATGTCGTAATAGCGCGATTTGAGTGCTGACGCTGGAGTCCATACCCAGATCAACTCTGACGTGAAGGGCGACTTCCTCCTGAACGATAGCTCCTTTCTCAAGTGCGTGGCTTGCACCGAGGTCGAACGCCGTCGAAAGGCCGTATAGGAAACCATCCCCAGTCGGAGGTGTTATAGCCTTAGTTACGCCACCACGGTAAGCCAACCTATAGTATGTCAATGAGTTGTATTGAGTACAATGAGAGGGACAAAGCTTACAATGAATTTCGTCCTTGGAATTGCAATCCATCCAGAGCACGAACAACCGAAGCATTCTCATCTGTCCCGAGTATTGAGGGAATCTCCTGCGTAAGTGGGTCACGAACATTTCCATCAGCCGTCGATGGTTCAAGATGGATTTCGACTAGACCCAAAGGGGACCCAAACGTCGTCAAACCAGGAGCAAGAACACCCCCTTGTAAGTCTATGACGAGCTCTTCTGAGTTGACACCAAAGACTTTGGGACATGGAGAACCGCCGTAACCAATGCAAACAATATCCCCGTCGTTGATAACCACATCGACTCCTGGGAGCACGGGCGATGTTACGCCCACCTCGGTCGCTTGCTCATACAAGGCCACGACGTTTCCAGAGTCTGAGATACTGTAAACGGCGGTGACGTTACTGAATCTGACGTTCTGGGTTTCGCTAACGGCGTCGTAGACATGGCCATCTTGACCATTGACGCTGAACCCTTTCTTTCCTGCGAGTGGTGGAAGGCCTTCCCATCGGACGGTTTCGTTCTTCTCTTTATCCCAATCCGGGGTTGAGGGGACAGTCTGACGAGCTAAGGATTTACGCAGTATATGCGGTGCTTCCAGTTGCGGGATGCCATCGATCCAGACTTGGACTGGTGTTGCTCCCAAAGATAATGGGTGCGAATCCCAAATGACGACGTCTGGAACTGATCAGCGTAAAAACGAGAAGTAGTCTCTGGGAACAGACCTGCATCGTAGCCTTCTTTGATTTGGCCAACACGTTGTCCTACTCCTGCGGCGGCCGCGGGGACGGTGGTGACGGAACTCAACGCGAGAGCGGGATCCAAGCCATAGTAATGCGCGAGTTGGGCTTCAAATAGCAGATAACGGCTATTCAAAACGGGGTGGTCGGACTTTATAGGTGAAGTCAGAAAC
This sequence comes from Pluteus cervinus, assembly GCA_004369065.1. NCBI lineage: Eukaryota > Fungi > Basidiomycota > Agaricomycetes > Agaricales > Pluteaceae > Pluteus > Pluteus cervinus. Next base: position 129,230 of record ML208285.1, on the reverse strand, counting down.
GGTGAATGGGGGTTGTAGAATCTTTTACCTTCATGACTACCGGTATTCCGTTTTCTGCTAAAATGCGAGGTGCAAATTCTGAGCCGCGATATGCTTCCCGTTTCTTTCTAGTTGGGGCTTAAGCTCAAGAAATTGCGAATTGAGAGCAAGTCTTACCGCGCGTTACTTGCAAAAAGGGCTGCCGCAGGTGGTCCACCCTATGATACGTATATATTAACTCAAGTGAGGGGCCGAAAGGGAAATGCGTACCCAGGTCTTCTTCAAAAGATCAGGGACAAGATATGTCTCCCCAGCGTGATGGAAAGAAGCAACAGGGAATTGGAATTCGTTCGATAACTAGAAATGCCATATTGTAAAGTTGTCCAGGAGGAGAGACAGAAACACATACGCGAACAATAGCGTCAAGATCCACAGCCTGGATATGAGAATCAGAGAGTGGATATTATTCGAGGTGGAATTATATTACTTCGTAACAATGGACAGATAACTTTGACTGGTCAGCGTTCAATCAAGCTCGGAACGGACGAAATTACCTTGACTTTGCCCCTTAAGACGTCCACTAATGCCTCCCATTCCAAACTCTCCGGGAACGACTCCTCCGGCAGGTCTCCATTTTCAACGCGATCGCAATATGCGTCTTGAGCGAGTTTAATTTTACGAGCTTCGTTATAGGCATTTCTAAAATTCCAACCAGAGTCCATTCGAGTTTGCGAATAGCTCCGAGACGGATTTTCACCTGCCAAGGGGTCAGCTGGCGCGCTCAACTTCAACACTCGAAATACTGACCACACGCATGTCTATGAGCACAGAGATCAATATACGCACGGAATAAGGGAACAAGAGCTCACTTCATGTGTCTCCAGGGTATATAACCAAGGTCATCGCTCCCTACCATTTCTTGAAGTTCTGGAGAGAGCAGTGAAAGTGGTGGCTCTAGTATTCTCGACAATGTCGAACGCTCTTCGGTTGGGCGAAGCTTCATGAGGAACGCTTGTCCACCTTCGGTTGTATATAAGCTGCTGGATCTAATAAACGAAAGAACAGGTCTGACGAACCGATATTGTTGGCACTACCGGGTAGAATTTGAGCCGTCGTTACTCCTCCAGATAACGTCAAGTTGTATGCAGCATCATGAGTGTTGAGCCCATCAATACTTCTTAGCCAGGGGAGAATGGGTGCTTTGTATGAGTTCCCGTCTGAAGCACCTGCACAGAAGGTGAGCAGGCAGAGTTTAACGTAAACGTAGTGGTTATACCCCGGAGAGCTGGTGCACTGTACACTCCGAGATGAGAGTGCAGGTCAACAAGCCCGGGCGTCACCCATCTCCCTTCCGCGTTAATAACCCGCAGTGCAGAGTGGTTGAACTTCGAATGGTGTCCCCCGTGAGCGACCGTCTGGATAAGTCCTTTGTTCAGGTAAATCGAACCTCCTGTAAGTACCTCCGTCCCACTTTTGCCGCCGGTCCAGATTTTGGCATTTGTGATAACTGTGGGAGGAGTCCCAGGGGTGAACCTATCCGAGCCAGACTTTAGGCGGCTCTTGGGGTCGTACGACGCGGCTGGTCCTGCGGGTTTCCGGGTGCTCTTGCATTGCTTCTTCAGCGCCTTCTTCCTTATATGATGTTCATGGTGATGGTGCTTCTTGAACAAATTCGGAACAATCTGTAAGTCCACCAAATCCGCGAACGAGGCAGCCGTTGAAGCGAGAAATATGGCGACAGAGAAGACGAGTGCTACCAGCAGAATAAAAGTATGTCGGCCCCATGGTCGCTGCCCAGTGCGCGACTGAGGGATCTTATCAGGCCAGGGCTTCATGGTGGGAGGCAAGCTAGGCGGAGTGCAATCATGACGGCGGTGAAGTGGACTCTGGTGCGATTTATTCGCGTTCAGGTTCCCAGCACCTGCTCGAGATGGGAACACTTCTCCAAATTTAGGGTGTTTGTGCATGCTGCTCGGCAGCTTCGTGTTCTGTGTGTGATGCCGTTCGCCTCCCTCACGGATGGGCAGGGGTCCCCTGCGCCTCAGGCTTCTCGGAACCCAGTTTCTCTGCGTCTTTACAAAATGCTTGGAACGAATTTCACCGACGACGCGACTCGGGAGGCTCTGAAGACCCTTTCCGTGATGACCCCTTCGTCTGGTATTGGCCCCGACGTGAACCCAACCTATACATTATTACATATAGGAAATAGGACAAAATGGTTAAATTCTGGGTGGCTCGAATCCCGGCCTTTATATTGGGCGCGACAAACTCGTAGGAATTGAATAACTGTTTGCTTCATACTGTTCA
>ML208285.1:52687-126675 GCA_004369065.1 Pluteus cervinus | reverse complement strand
TGCATGCTTACTATTCTCCTAACCCAATCACCTTTCTTTCTTCCCACCTTCACCAATGCCAAAGTCGTCGATGGACGAAATTATACCAGGATTATGGCTCGGGAACTGGCGCAGTTCTCGGGACGTCGAAACGCTCAAGTTGAAGAATGTTATGAGCATCCTTTCGATGGTCCGTGGGGAGCTGCCTGTGCAAGAGGTTTGTGTATAACATGGATCCCGACCATCGTTTTCTCGACTGAACTCCTTTCGAAAGGGTTTTATTCGATGTCAAATCCCTGTAGATGATGATCCCTGGGAGGATATTCTCACCCACCTTCCTGCAGCGGTAAAGTTCATCGAGGATCAGCTTGATAAAGGTCGTGGCGTTTTGGTGCATTGTATGGGGGGCATAAGTTCGTCTCCGATGCTCGAATTGCATAGAGCAGGGTATTGAACACTACCTTGAAGGCCGCAGTCCCACTGCCGTTGCTGCCTACCTCATGCACAGCCAGGACATGAACGTGGAGGAATCTCTCAATTTCATTCGGTCGAAACGCATACACATCGAGTAAGTCGAAGTTTATCGAGTCATTTGTATTGAATCCAACATACCACGTCCTAGCCCGAATGACGGATTCAGGGAACAACTCAATGTGTATTACAACGCCAATTTCACTGTCACACAAGATAGCAAGGATGTTCGGATGTTCTATATGGAGAGGACGAGGAAGGGAGTCATGTGTGAGCACAGCCAGAAGTTCAATCCAAGGGAGATGCCGACATTGACCGCAACCGCGTTCACAGATGGCCATGCTCCGCAGCCTGAAGTGGTCATGTTCGCAAATGCACCATCAGAATCAACGAACTCAAGACTTGCGCCTATCCTTCGTCGAAAAATAAGATGTAAAATGTGCAGGTAAGGTCCTTCGTTTCTACATTGTCTCTACCGCTTGTTGACGCGTTTTTGAAAGGCAGGAATTGGCGGCTCGCGAGCACATGCTCGATCATGGTCAACTTGGTCCTCCTGTCCCTGAATCATCGACAACGACATCTTCGCTCGAAGTTCTCTCATCTCATCCGGCGCCTACGTCCAAAGATAACGAGTCAACAACAATACCGGAGGTCGCGACTGAGCCTGAGCAAAATGATACAGCCAGAGAGAATAATGAGCCATCTCAGAGCCTAAATTCTCGGATTACCGGTGAGCCCCATTCGCGAATCTTGTTAAGCACGCTTTCGACCTTATCTTCATAGTCAACGGCAATGATAACAACGGGGAGACAACCCAATCCCCATCAAAGAACGTCAGATTTGAGACCCCCGCAAGCTCTCAAACTAGGCACTATGCTACCTCTGCGTCCTTAAATGCCGGAATCATGGCGAACCCTCAGCTAGCTGCTCTGAGAGGTGGCTTGCCAATACCATCAGCCGCCCAAAACACACCAAGAGACCCTACACCACCAAGTCCTCATATACCTGTTCTTACGAATCCCAGTTGCTCTGGGTACTTCTTGGAACCTGTATGCATTTCACTGTTTCTTTTTCGATGATCTGACATTAATGCGTATCGCTTAGATGAAGTGGATGGAACCTTTCCTCTCGGAAGGGCAATTAGGAGGGAAAATACCATGCCCTAACACAAAATGTAGTGCAAAATTAGGAAATTACGATTGGGCTGGGCTCCACTGTGGATGTGACAAATGGGTAATTCCTGTACGTCTTTCATCTCCTAGAAGTGGGTTTACTTTAGTTGATCATGGACCGGTTTGCAGGGGTTTTGTATAAATCGTTCCAAGGTGGACGAAGTCATAGGATAATGTTGTCCTGCAGCTGTCGGGGCGGATCTCGGGCTGTTGTGTACGATGCTGCATGTCGTATATCTCATGTATGGAATTAGACCGCATATACCTTGGTCTCAATGTCCTCTGAATCTGCGTGGATAGTTTCTGGTGTGTCGACCTATTTTTGTCGTCTACGCTGATATTCTCCGGTTTATAACCCAGCCGGGACCCGCACTTCTTAATCTGGCATCGTTTCACGACTTACTCCGCGACTTCAGGGTCAAGGTTGTAGGCCGACAACTATGTCGACATCAAGCCAATGGCCAGGTATCTCATCTCGTATTACCTCAAGGCAAATTATAGTCGGAGACCTCAATATGCACATTCTCGAGGCCCTACCACCATCTAACTTCACCGCACCACACCGGCTCGTTCTCCTCATCCACGGCTTTCCAGAACTCGCATATTCGTGGCGAAAAGTCATCATACCCCTCGCAGATGCAGGGTTTCACGTCATCGCTCCAGATCAACGTGGATACGGACAAACAACCACCCTCGACCAATTTGAGGCAGGAGTCATTCGCAAAGTCCAATACGACGACGATCTATCCCCATCTCGACTGATCAACTACGTCACCGACATTGTTAACCTCGTGTTCGTTTTAGGTTATACATCTGTTCATGCAGTTGTCGGACACGATTTTGGATCTCCAGTTGCAGGGAACTGTGCTCTCATCCGTCCGGACTTGTTCAAGTCCGTCGTTCTGATGAGCGCCCCTCAAGCTGGAGGGTCTACTCTGAATCCAGATGGATCACTCCCAGCCAAATCACTCATCGAAATCGCAAACGGACATTTGGCAACGTTCGACCCACCGAGAAAGCATTATACGATGTATTTTTCGGGTCGGGAAGCCAACGAGGATATCACCAATCCTCCCGGGGGTCTCCATGCGTTCCTCCGTGCCTATTACCATAGTAAAAGTGGAAGCTGGCCTGGAAATGAACCTCATCCATTACCTAGGGAGTCGTTGCCAGCGACACTGGCAGGTCTAGCAAAGCTACCTCATTACTACGTCTTGCCACTCTCCCAAACTATGCCCCAGTGCGTGTTAACGGAAGAATACACAGACCAAATCGATAAAAGTAAGGAATGGTTGTCGGATGAAGAACTCGCTATCTATGTGCAGGAGTACGGCAGGACCGGGTTTCAAGGCGGGCTTAACCAGTATCGCGTTATGACCAGTGTTATGTGGTCGAAGGAGATCAACCTCTTTGCGGGCAAACGCATCGAGGTGCCTGCAATGTTCCTATCCGGGAAGCAGGATTGGGGGATTTATCAACTCCCTGGAGTGTTGGAGAAGATGAAGGGAGAATTTTGCGTTGATATGAAGGACGAAGATTTTGTGTTGGTGGATGGTGCAGGTCATTGGGTTCAGCAGGAGAAGCCAACGGAGGTTGTTCAGCATCTTCTTCGATTCTTCACCAAACCCCTCGAAAATATTTAACTCCCGGGGTATCTCCCCTTTGGCGCATAGTTCAACAGAGGAAGAAATACCTTAAATCGAAGACTGTTGGACGTAACCTAAAACCCGGGTATACTAGAATCTATGCTACAAACCGACTTCTATATAATGTCAAAAAAGTGCAAGACAAACAAAGGGAAAGCAAGGAAAAAGCAAGCGTCGCAGACCATATCGATCATAAATCAGTCATCACGATCATGGTCATGACCATGATCACAGTAACTCTATTTTCTCCGACGTAGACGAACGAAAGCATTAATTGGCGTTGCAGTTGCACTTGGTATCCACTTTAACAGGTTCGCCTGTCGTTCTTCCCTTGTGGTACCTTTAAGGTTTTTTGGTGGTAGGATTTCATATTTTAGGACGAGACCTGCTAGGAGACAGGTGGCTTCTGTAAGAGCGAAGCGTTGTCCTATACAGGAGCGTGGGCCGGAGGAGAAGGCGAGGACTAGTAAAAGAAGTAAGGGTACAGGCAAGTGCATTGAGTATATGCGTAATGGTGTCGGATGGTTACTCACAAGCATTTCTTGGCCAATGGTATGTTGGCGTGTCTATAAATCGTTCTGGTTTAAATTCTTCCGCGTCATTCCCCCAATGTATCGCTAAAGCCAACGTAAATCAATCACATCTTCTGGAAAGGTAAAGGAAGGACTTACGGTTTCTCTGTAACCCCACAATATCGATAATTATAGTGTTTCCAGGTTTGACATGTATTTCGCTGCACATGACATCCTCGATCGCACCATCGGGTCCCGAAGAGAATTGTCGAGTTGGTAGGATCGTATCGCGTTGTACGATTTTTGATAGACGAGGAACTGCGGGATGAAGACGGAGGGATTCTTGAAAAACGGCTGTTGTGTATCCCTGGGATGGTCAGCCGATGAAAGGCGTCAGAACTTGATTGATCTTACTAGTTGATTCATAGATTCTTTATATCTCTATGGATGCGGCAAATGTAAGTACCAGAAGCGGCTTTGGAGAAGTAACTTACGCCAACAGACTCCGAGCACGGAAAACCATCTGGCCATAAACATGCAGCCTCTTCCCGTACTTTGTCTTGAACTTCGGGGTATAATGAAAGGAGTTCTATGGCAAACGTCATGGAATGCGCAAGGGTATCTGCAATCAGCGCCTTTAGCTCTGAGGACACAAACCGGAACAAGACCAAATTACCATGACCCGCTAGAAGGAAAGCCTACTAAATCGTAAATCAGGCCGAAACAACACGTGTATCCACTCTGGGACTCACAAACATATCAGCAAGCAATTCATCATCCGACAACAATTTACACCCTTGTGCCATCCCTTCGATCATATTAGCTTGCACAAGATTCCGTAGTAAAGCCGCCTCAAGTTCGAACCCTTTCCCATCTGCGGCTTTAGCCCGAGAATGTGAAATGACTTCCAGCATATGAACTTTAAGTGCATCAAAATACTGGCCGGCCGATGTCAGAAGAGGGATCCGAACCCGTTTTGCAAGGTTGTATAACCACGTTGGGGTGACGACATAAGGGATGACGGATTTGGTTGCTCCAATAACAGCAGGTTTGAATGTCATGACTTGTCCTCCAGGTGTTTCAATGTCTTCGGACCAGGGTGCGCGACGTCCAAAACCGGCGAATGCGATGACGGATAATGTGATCTACGCAGAATGCTCGTGAATTGAGACAGGTGAAGTATGCGAAGAGACGTACTCGGGCAAGAACCGAGCTTAAGTCAACCAAAGTAGTTGGATCCCCCAACTTTTTGTTCTGCATGAGTTGCTGGTCAATGTCGGAGAACCATTCATTCGCAATGCTTATCGTTTGCTTCCAAACCAGGTTATTGTTGGACTGTAAAGTAAAGCTCATCAGATAACTCATAGCATAGATACATAAAAACCCACGTCATTGAAAGCGGGATTGGCAATGGTTCGATGTTTCTTCCACTCTGGGCCGTCAACACTCAGGATATTGAGACCGTACATGTTGAGTGCTTCGTACTGAGATGACGCATCAGACTCGCGTAACTTGATGAACGCTAGCACTTACAGCTTGAACATCCTTCGTGAATGTGGATCGGTCCGCAGTAACAGCCTTAATCGCGTCCGCGTCCGACAGCCAATACGTAGGGACTGCACCCCATAACACCACAGACGAAAGACACGTCGAGCCATACTTCTTGTAGACTGTTCAATGAGAAATTGAGCCAATATATCAACATCTCGAACAACGGAGGACTCACGGGAGAACGCGGCATAAAAATCACCCATACACCCCCTTGGAGGGAAAACGGTTCCCAGAACGATTGTCCACCCGCGAAATGGGTGAAGGAGTAAAAATCCCTGACCAGGATATTTTCTACACAAAAATATTTCAGACATTCCGAACGTTAACACCAGGAGCACACGAACAAGTATTACTCACTCAATACTCTCGAAAGCGAGATACAATGCGATCCAAGCGTTCACCAACCATTTAGCACCCCACAACCCAACCGCCATAAGAATGAGATTTGACGCCGACAACGTCAACGTCAACTCCATGTAGGTCTTGCGAGATGGTGGAGGAGGAAATAAAAGTTGAGCAATGGGGCACGCGTAGGGGCGTATTGACGTTTAACACATGAATGATTCGCGCCAGCTTGGGGGGGTTTATCTTCCTCGGGTCCTCAACACAATGTTCCCCACGCACCCACAACGCCGTGTTATCCAGCGAAATATGCTGTCACAGTTCGTGGCAATATCTACGGGCAATATGTTCGTAACCGTCAAAGAACCCCATGGATGTTTCGCAGTACGACTTGATGAAATTATTCAAGGTCGGTGGAAATTACAATCAGTGTCTATTCTTGGGCGATTATACGGATGGGGGGTCATTTGGTATTGAATATTGAATATTGAGGTATGTCCTTTCGTTTTCCTTTGACTTTCCCTATGCCCTTGCCGTCTTTTCTCTTTACTTCCATGGATTGTCTTGGCATCTCCCTCTTGTCAAGGCCGTTGGCAGCCCGAATCTCTTTTCTGTGCCCATTTCATCTTCATATCCCGGCGGTATCCTCGTGTTCACACCTACCGTTCGTTGGGCTTTCTCTTTTTCTCGAACAGTGTCTATTATGTTGTATACCCTCAAAATTAACCTCCCCGGATAAGATTCACGCTATTACGAGGCAACCATGAATGCCGACGTCTCACTGAATATTTTACGTTTAAGGCGAATGCAAGTTCTTCTTCCTTCCGTCTCCTTTCTTCGAACCCATTTTTCTTCTTGCACATCATTGACGCCAATCGGATTGATCATCGGGACTAACCTTTCTCCCTTCTCGTGGGTCTGCACAAATACTCGGAAGCCGTTTACGAAAAGTGTATCGAATCGTTTTGTGCGCTACCACTGGGTGCCATAGTTGACGGGAAGGTTCCTATGCGTGCATGGTGGTATATCGCCAGAGTCGCTGAAGGTTGAGGATATGAGACGTGTGTATGCTATGTCCTTTCTTTCTCTCTTCCTCACGACAGCTCAACCAATTCACGGAACTAGGCTCACATGGCCTGCTATGTGATTTGTTCTGGGTGGATCCGTATCCCAGCTTCAGAGGCGAAAGTGATAGCGAGCCGCATCCAGCTTTAGCACCCAGTACGATGTTCGTGCATAATCAGACGAGGGGGTGTTCACTCTTCTATACGTGAGTCTTTCTGTCGAATCTCCCCTCCGGTGTTTTTGGTCCTTGGGCAGTTGGTTCTCGACTGTTTTTCGGTGGGGTGGTATTTCGCGGTTCGCGCTCGTTGCTCATAGGATTGTTCTTATGCCCTTTTCTTCGGTTCTCTGAGTGTATGTTAATTGATTTGACTTATTGATGATAGGTATGAAGCTGCATGCCAGTTCTTGGAACGGAACAGGTTGTCACAGAAAATGACGGTGCATCTCCCGCCTTTTTGTTGTCTGCCTTCATCACCCTTCTAACGTGCCTCCGCTATGCATTAGCTATACGACCTCTCGCAACTTGCAAAACCCCCAGCAAAAAGTTCCCTTTGGTCATCACCATCTTCTCTGTGCTCAACTACCTCGACATCTATTGTAACTGAGGTGCGGTTCTCATGTAACAGAATAAGAATATCACGATTCGGAGTCCGCATCCTTATTGGTTGCCCAACTTTATGGATGCCTTCACGCGGAGTTTACCGTTTGTTGGTGCAAAGAGTGAGTGTCCTTCAACTTTGTTTTTCTCGTCGACTTCGTGCGTTCTGCTGATTTCTGCGTCGTGTTTCTCGTTGTGTTGTGTGGACGTTGTGCTGACTGCGTTTTGAATGCATATAGTCGCGGAAATGTTATTGGCGGTGCTGAGTATATGCAGTCAAGAAGAATTGGTCAATTCCGAATCTGATTCAGAGGACGAAGAAACGAACGCGAGCCCTGATGCTGCTGTGAGATGCCGGCAGATTAAGAGTAAGATTATTGCTGTTGGAAGGATGCAGAGGTGTTCTAGCTGTTGCAGTATGTCCAGTCTGCTTCTGTGTTTGTGTGATTGGAATGCTTATGAAGTCCCATGTATAGGGGGGAAGTAGCAGAGCCAAACGTGGATGGTCCTATGTTGGTCGGAACACCTGTGAATACATCTGGGTTAGTGTTTGGACCTAATGCACTTACAGTTCGAAGCATTCAGATCAATCAGAGTATACATAATTTCACTGAAGTGTGCATAGTCATTTGTCTGCTCTCTTCTCTTGTTCCTCCTGATCCTCTCTTTGTTGTTTCTAACTTGGTCTCTGTCTTGTTTTGGGTGTGAAGTGACACTCTTATCCATAGTCATCATTCTGATATCCTAGATGAATGTCTGCCTGGATTTGTGCAAATGCAACAAACAACATTCCCGGCTCCTTTGATGATGGATTTACATACCACTTGGAGGTCACTGGGGATTCTGTCGAGAGTGGAGGGGCTTCCCCAAATTCAGTTGATGGGAGTGGAACACTTGTGGGAGGAATGATGCCAGGTGGGAGTATCTGATTAATGAGATGTTGGAGGAGGATGAGGAGTAGGAGTATGGTTGAGAGGTTGGCTGAGGTATTGCAAGGGTGAGGAAAGCAGGTGTGTTGGGAAAGCCAGAACCTTTGAAGAGGCATGGAACAGCATGAGTATTGAGTTGTTGAGGCTGTACCTATAACTTTGTGCATTATGTGTTGATGGTTGGATGTGGTACTGGTGTGGTCAGTATACATCTCCTTGTGTGCTGCAAGGTATAGTCAGAATAAAACATGGCATGAGCATGTGTTCAACATCAAGTCTACTAAACCTTCTCAAAGATAAACTAAGTGTATGGGCCACATTCTTGTATTGGGTGGTCTGGATCCACATGTAATGAGTTCACCAGGCCACAGTTTGATAAATGATACCTCAAAGTCACAGAATACACATCACAATTTGGAAGCAGTACAGGCATAGCAATCTTTGGGTTTACAAGTATTGAAAGACATGAATGAAAAGAAGATTCAATAATTGAGGGAAAGGACTGTAGTCATCCCCTTCTTGGATATGTGATTTAGTTGGGGTGGGCTGTGGAAACAAGGGGATTAGTGGTGACTAGATGAAGGTGACTAGACATACCAAGAAGATGTTTAAGAAGAATGTCAGTTACTGAAGCTGTGTATATCTTCTGTTCTTCATCATTCCAACATGGACCACCTGGGTAGTCCCCTAATGCTTGAATAAGTGTTTCCACTTTCTCCTTTGTGCCTGCCTCCTCATATGAAGTGAAGGCAAGCTCAAAGGCCTTGATGAATGTGACACTCTTGGATTGGTACCAAAATGTGTTTTCAGTACAAATGATAACTTGAGAATGAGAATGGAAAAAGTAGATGAGACTAGTGTATTGAGAGAAGAATGGAAATCAAACCAGCTGCTATCATTGCTGAAAAAGTCTACTACTAATTAGCACATAGTAAGAATAACTTGTGAGATGAACCCACCCCAGCATGAAAGTTTCTTTCTAGAAATGTTGCAACTGCTTTGACATTGTCTGGCTAAAGAATAGTGTGAGAGTGGTGTACAAATCCCAGTAAAGGTTCAAGAATAGAAGGACACAGAAGAGGATACTCACAAGCTGGAGACAAATGTTAAGACATATGGTAGAATTGTAAATTTGTTCTAAGTTCATAGTGAGTATGGTGAAGAACTTACAGTCTGGCAGATGTTCAGAAGAGGGTATTTGATATTCAGATGATACAACTCACATACTGGACACATTTTCATAGGGCTGATTGGTGATCCAAATTTGCAGAAAGGACAGCAAACAACTCACATCCTGCACACATTTTCAGAGGGTCCTGATTGGTGATCCAGATTTGCAGAAAGCACAGTAAACAACTCACTCTCTGGACAAATTTCACAGGACTCTGATTGGTGATCCAAACCTGCAGAAAGCACAGTGAACAACTCACATCCTGGACACATTTTCAGAAGGCCCTGATTGGTGATCCAAATCTGCAGAAAGGACAGTGAACAACTCACATCCTGGACACATTTTCAGAAGGCCCTGATTGGTGATCCAAATCTGCAGAAAGGACAGTGAACAACTCACTCTCTGGATACATTTTCAGGGGGTCCTGATTGGTGACCCAAATTTGCAGCAAGCACAGTGAGCAACTCACAACCTGGATACATTTTCAGAGGGCCCTGATTGGTGATTCAAATCTGCAGAAAGCACAATAAACAACTCACATACTGGACACATTTTTAGAAGGCTCTGATTGGTGATCCAAATTTGGAGAAAGTACAATAAACAACTCACATCCTGGACACATTTTTAGAAGGCTCTGATTGGTGATCCAAATTTGGAGAAAGTACAATAAACAACTCACATCCTGGACACATTTTCAGCTGATTGGTGATCCAGATTTACAGGAGGTACAGTGAATGACTCACAGCCTGGACACATTTTCAGAGGGCACTGATTGGTAACCTAAATTTGCAGAAAGCACAGTAAGCAACTCACCAACTGGACACATTTTCAGAGGACACTGATTGGTGATCCAAATTTGCAGAAAGCACAGTGAACAACTCACTCTCTGGATATATTTTCAGAGGCCCTGATTGGTGATCCAAATTTACAGAAGTACAGTGAACAACTCACAAACTGGACACATTTCCAGAGAGCACCAATGGGTGATCCAAATTTGCAGAAAGCAATGTGAACAGCTCACAGCCTGGACACATTGTCAGAGGGCCCTGATTGGTGATCCAGATTTACAGGAAGCAGTGAACAACTCACAGTCTGGCCACATTTTCGAAGGGCACTGATTGGTGATCCAAATTTACACAAAGCACAGTGAACAACTCACTCCCTGAATACATTTTCAGAGGGCCCTGATTAGTAATCCAAATTTACAGAACACAGTGAACAACTCACTCCCTAGACACATTTTCAGATGGCCCTGATTGGTGATTCAAATTTACAGAAAGGATAGTGAACAACTCACTCCCTGGACACATTTTGAGTGGGCACTGATTGGTGATCCAAATTTACAGAACACACAGTGAACAACTCACTTCCTAGACACATTTTCAGAGGGTCCTGATTGGTGATCCAAATTTACAGAATGCACAGTAAACAACTCACTCCCTGGACACATTTTCAGAGGGCATTGATTGGTGATCCAAATTTACAGAAAGCATAGTGAACAACTCACATCCTGCACACATTTTCAGAGGGCCCTGATTGGTGATCCAAATTTGCAGAAAGCACAATAAACGACTCACATCCTGCACACATTTTCAGAGGGCTCTGATTGGTGATCCAATTTGCAGGAAGCACAGTGAACAACTTACAAACTGGACACATTTTCAAAGGGCCTAGTTGGTAATCCAAATTTACAGAGTGTGCAGTGAACAACTCACCAACTGGACATATTTCAGAGGGCCCTGATTGGTGATCCAGATTTGCAAAAAGCATAGTAAACAACTCACATTCTGTACACATTTTCAGAAAGTCTGGTTAGTAACCCACTTTGTTTTTAAAAAATGAACAACTCACCTCCTGAAAGTTTTCATTCTGCCTCATTACTGCTCCAATACTTAGACATGCATTCCACATACCTACCATGCCACTTGCAGTGTTTTATCATTTACTCAATATCTGAGGCCTCTCACCTTGTACTCCTGAACAACATTCTTCATGCATGTTCTTTTCCAAATTAACAATAGGTTGACTCACATACTGTCATTATAGTCCTCTGTTAGTGTTGTAGCCTCTCCATAATAACCATATCACTTACTTTCTAAAACCCATATTCTTATAAACTGGACTATCACAAAGCATGAGAAATCCTTACATGATCCTTTTCATTTTCAATGCAAGGTCATTGATCAACATATTCTGTGAAATAAATTCTTAGAAAGAAACAGTAATTTAGAAGAATATATGCTTACCTTTACTGCTCACCTTCATCTATCAGATTCAGATTAATATCAACTCATAATTAATACACTCTTGACTCACATATGCATGACCAAACCATGACATTGCATCCCTGACTTGTCTCTCCTGGGAAAAGCCTTCTGTCTGCCCTTCTATTTGTCCTTGGATTTGGGTACATACCTTGGTTTCACCAGAACTGTTGTAGATACTGGTATAAATGTTAGTTGAAATCAAGCACAATGTAGTGAACAAGTACTGTGTCACAGCAGACTGGATGCACAGCTCCAGATTATTTTGCTGAACAGACACAAATAGCAGTCTGAGTGCAAGATCATCCAAAGAATCTGCTGTCTTCATCATTAGTTTTTTTACCTGATCCTGGTGACTACCATCATTGTCATTCAATTCTGAATATGAATGACATCAATTTGTTATCTTCATTGCCATGAATCAATCAAACCTTCTGTGCACACATGTGCTCTGGGTGGGAATCTGTATCCATACAGAGGCTTTTTGAACTTGGTTTCCAATTCATGTTCTGCAATCTGACGGTTTTCATCTTCACTTTTATCATCATCATAGACTTGAGTGATGAGATCATCAAATTTGGTGAAGATAGCAACCAGAGGAACTAGTGAAACACCTGTGTTAGTGAAGGAGATACTGAAATTCCAACACAAACCATGTTGTGGTTGCTCTTCATTGAAAAACCGGTGCTCCAGCTCCAGGAGAGGCCTGGAGATGTTTGGCTCAAAGCAGAACCTGCATCAACATATAGATAACAACAATCTTGGTAAAAGGGAGCACAAAAACTGACCAAATGGCATGAAGTTGGTCTGCTACTTCAGTAGCCTTTGCACGCTCTGCAATAAAGGCTTGGACGTCCTTCAACTCCTTTTCACCTCCTGCCTCAAATCCTGCAGAATCATGAAAGATGAACCCGGGATTGCTGGCAAATGTAAATGCACGACGGATGTCGTGAACCCCACGCTGATCACCGATGAGGTTGACAAACAATCCTGATCAAAGGCAAAAGCAAACAAGTTGAATTGACTAACTTTATCAGTTCCCTCTAACTGTGATTGAAAACTCTCAATGGACACGCCCCAAGACTGACACTTCCCGAAGAACGCACCAGATTTATCTTTCCTTCATCGTAAATACTCGGCTCCTCCGTCGTATTGCAAACTCGCTTTAAGAGTGTCGTCTTGCCGGCGTTGGCCCGTCCAATGACGAGAATACGAAAGTGTTCGTATTTCTGTCGAATTTCCAAAGCCTCTGAGAAGTTGCTCATGTTGGTTGACGTTCGAGATGGGGGTCAGGAAGAAAGACGAGTGTGATTGAGGCCGTGGCACAGCACTCTGGTCATCTGACATCCTGCGTATGTCGCAATCACAATGCCTCCGAGCACACGGAAGGTTCCGTAACAGCTACTTGCCTGCTACACAAGCCCCATGTTGTGCTCCGAGCCATGGTCAAATTCTCTCTCAAGCACTAAGAACCGAAATCCGACTCAAACTGCCTCTTGAACAGACCCCTGAATGGCAAGATACAAATTCGTTGTAAACATTTCGTCGCAATCCTCAGTAGGCGCTCACGAATCGCCCGATATGGCTTACAGAGCATGCAGGAGCACGATAGTGGGCTGCATACGGCGGTAGTGTCTTCAGTCTGGTACGAACACGCTGCTTTGGATGTACGGACGGCATGCGCTACAGTAGGATCATTCAGGTTGGGTTTCGTGTACAACTGCTTGCTCATCGGATAGTACGGACATGGTTGTTTGAAGATGCACTCGTTAACCAAAATAACCTCATCCAAAAAAGCAGAGGACTCACAATGGAGGGGCCAAGACTGCGTTCTCAGCGAATTGAATGTCACATTATACGGAAGCTTCTTGTCAACCATTGTGAATCATGGATTGCGCATCAACATTTGTCGAAGCCTAACCCTTGTTGGAAATGGCTTCACATGATTGTCGAGGAGATGTGAGTTTGGGTGGAGAAGACCTATGGTGTGGTTAAATCGTGTTAGTTGAAGTAGCGGAATGGAATATTCTTACAACCAGTTTCGCACCATATTCCAACATAAGGAAGCACTCCGGTCGCGTCGGTGTTGTACGCAACGAGCTATGATACCAGAGAGGACTAGAACAGCATAATTAGATTTCTCGAGTTGATACCGGTCAGGAGGAGTGGCGTTGTCCGCTTCATCTTCAATTCAGCACAAACGCCGGAGTTAGAAAGCGTTATAAAAAAACCCACAAAAATCGAAGGACACGAACCTCGGTGGTTTCGTCGCTAATATGCTGCCCTCCAGACGCCCGACATTCGAAAGAGCGAACAGAAAATGCCCGTGAACAAGGTGGATACAACTTCAGCGCTGAGCAGCCACCGCCCGTCAGCAACCAAGGTGTGGTTGTCGTACCAGTTCGGAAACCGTTTCCAGCAGAACGAGGACGTGTTCGAGGCTGATGTTGGGTCTGGCGGTAGCTGTTGAGCTTCTGTGACATTAGAAATAAAGGCGGAAACAGAGTCGGGGATGTAACACAATGGCGCGAAGACTGAATGAGGCAAAACTAGACAGCAGCGATGCTCCGCGCAAGTCGCGTCTCCACCGGTTCTATGACCGCGGATGTGGAGCACCGACACCAGAAAACAGGAGAGCGCCCATGATGCATGATGGGCCGGGTGACTTGGTGGTATGTTGGGAACCAGGTTCAACGTCTGGTTCAACCTTGCTACGCTGCTCTCCTAAGCCGGCCAAAGTGAAAGCATCACCTTTCCACCAACATTCGCATCCATCTGAAGTTCCTGGACTAATTCCTTCTGACGGGTAGAACCTTGCACCCAAGTGAAACAGTCAACTCCGGCCTAAGCCAGGGGACTCTGAAGTTCATCGTCATATCCTGGCTTGGACGCGTTCGGGTATTGATGACCCAGGATTGGAGGGTTGGGGCATCGACTCGGGACGGCTAGCTAAGGGTGGTAAGGTGGACGCTTTGAATGAGGAGAGCGGACCGTGGATGGGTGCCTCGGACTCGAATGAGATTTGATGGGTGTGAGTGGGGGTGCGTACTTGTCAAATTCTGGGAATGTGGCCAACGGCATGGATTCGACATCGTTCAAAGTAACGCGCCGTCCAAGACGGACGGCCCACCCCGGGAGTTGAACGTTGAAATCTGAGGACAGAAGACGCATGTAGCTTAACACCCGGCGCTATTTCCTCTTCAGCCGCTCCTCTCGCGCAACTCTCCGTTCATCACCAGGTGGGTAGACGCTGCTACACCCTTATATAAATTCTAGTTGGCTCGGAGTTGGGCGTTGCACTGTTCGTTCGCAAACGACTTGTAAACGACCGTTCTCTCTCCTCAGGCAATTCGGCGTGTGTAAATGTTGATTGCTTTGCACGGTAGCGATATAACCAGACCAACGATTTCAATTTGATGTAATCTGGTAAATGAGGTGGGTGGAAAGCAATGTGAAAGTGTATGAGAAGGAAAAAAAATACCATCAAAGGAGGGGATTCAGTGCTCAGTACTCAGCACTCAGCATCCACAGATATACAGCGAGATTGGGCGACAAGGCGCTACTGTAAAATCGTGAGGAAGATGCAGCACTGCCGATGTTGTTGCATGCTTGGTAACGGCCTCTGAGGACGCCGTCGCGTCACTGCAGTCAGCGTTGGTCTTCTTCTTCAGGACCCCACCTCCCACCCTCCGATGGATACAGAAGTCGAGATTGATCCATACGAGCTCATTGGAGTGAAAACAGAGGCAACAGAGCAGGAAATCAAGACTGCTTACCGCCAACGGTCACTCAAAGTTCATCCAGATCGAGTATGTCACTTATATTTTCAGCCTTTATGCCTTACAAGCTCATCGTCTTTGTAGAATCCTAATAACCCAGATGCAGGTAACTTCTTGCGCGTATATCTATAACTCCGGATACTCATTACGCTCCCTATAGCCCGAAAATTCCATGAGTTGAATCAAGCGTACGAATTGCTTCTTGACCCGCTTCGTAGGCTTGCTCTTGATGCGAAGTTACGAATCAAACTCGCGAGGGTAGAGCGTTTCAAATCCTTTGATACGAAGCGCAAGAACATGGTTGATGAGTTAGAGGAAAGGGAACGTGCGTTCAAGAAGTCGAAAGTCGATAAAGAGAAAGAAGAGATATCACGATGGCAAACTACAGAGAAGATTAAGGAAGAAGGGAGGAAAATGCGAGAGGAAAGGGAGAAACAGTTGAAGGAGAGGGAAATGCACGCTGCGCCACGAGCTGCTGAAAAGCTGCATGATGACTTGGAAGCGCCCGTACTTGGTATGTCTTGCTCTTTGAAGTGGATATATGCGAAGCTAATGGTGCACGTAGACCCTCTTGACACCACCGTTCGGCTCAAATACTCGTTGAAGGACCACCCAGAGCTTACGACGGCTGGAGCAATTGCACAGTTGCTCGCTCGATTCGGGGCTACTGACGCGGACTCCATCGTTCTCTCGCTCAAGTCCAGCAAGAAAGCCGCTGATAAACCACCCAAAACTGGGACTGCGCTTGTCCCTTTCAAACAAATCGGTGACGCCTATGCCGCTGTCTGTGCAAGTAAGCAAGTAGAGAAGGGTCTCAGAGGAGTCGAAGTCGGTTGGGTTGGTGGAAAAGAACCGCAGATTCTGGGTTGCTTGAAGAAGATGGGGAAGCTGGAACCGCCAACAAGTTCGGGTGCTTCGAGCTCCTCGACCACGGAGGAGAAAGCCACAACATCAAATTCTGTCCGACCTCAGCTTCCACAGACTGATACTGGATCAACATTCTCGTCCTTCCCCTCTACCTTCGTATGTCTTTTGAACGTTTCCGCGCATTGCTCTGATATACTTTTTAGCCCAGCGAATTCCCAACTCCAAAGCCGACGACTGCCCCACCAGCCGGTTTAGACTATGAAGCTCTGACCCTCCTTCGCCTTCAACAAGCAGAACGCGAACGCTTAGAACGAGAAATTAGGGAACAAGAAGCAAACGAGACATAAACATCTTGGACCTATTTTGGTGCATGTAAGTTTCGGAATGATAATTTACATTGTTGCTTCTGAACCCGTACAAAGGAATATCATCAATGGCCGAGTCGATATACGACCTCATCCCAGCTCAACTCCGCTCCTCCCATCGCTCGAACTTGTCGTGCTGCAGACTATGTGTATATGAATTATCGATGGTCTCGCAGAGGGAGTCCAGGTCGTTCAAGGCCGTTATCAGCGCAGTCAGCGAGGAGAGTTTATCTATGGAGAATGGGGTCATGTTGCATGAGTGAGACGGTTGCCTCCCTTACCGTACATCTGAATGCGGACGTTGATCACATTTTCGGATGGATGGGGTGCACTAAGCAATGTGAATTAGTTGTTGATTACGAGCCAGAGTGCTAGGGTAGTGATTGTGATATGAAAGAAGCATCATTGTCGTAGACAAAAGAGGGTGCTCGTCCCAAAACAAAAGAATTGATGAGCCAGGACGTACCTGTAGCCACAAAATTCAACTTTCGGACTGCATTATGACGGGTGAGAATCGATTCTGATTCATTCCTATACATATGAAGGCCTACTTTTTCATGAGCATCCATCGTAGAGCATTCCCAATCGTATGCGATTCGTCATGAATCTGAAATGTAGCAGCGGACAAATCGGGTTCTGCTCCTTTCAACTAGCAGCAATGAGAGCTTTTCATTAATTTCTTGCCAATAGAACCTACAATGCGAATTTTGGGAGTTATGTCGGTCATTGGGGAGCCTTACGAGGAGAAAAATGGCAAGTAAATTTGACTTTATTCCCACGTGGCTCGAGAGGCTGTAGACAAACAAGCCCAAATTATGGGCTTGATGCTCCTCCATAGTACGAACTCTTGGCAAAGCGGAAAAACATATTGTGAATGGTGATCTGGGTAGATATGAGAGTGATGGAAGTTTCGTTGGAAGGGACGTTCCTTGGCATCCTTCTCCATTGACGCCCGGACAATGAGCCACTAACTCCGCATTGGCGCACAAATAACGGACAACAAATCTCGGCTATTGACGGCAGAGCTGGACAATGTGCTCCTCCACCATAGACATGTTTTCCCGTCAATTCTCTCCATAATGGAGACATCGTCGGTTAAGCCTTCCTGTTATGGTTTATAAAGCAGGTCGGTCTTCCCCTGGATTTTCCCCAGCCATCCTTCCCCCCTCAAGCAAGCTCTTCTTCGATCCTTTCTATACCCCGCTCTCGACCTTATTTTTTTCATTCCCTTCATCGACGAACACGACACGTTAAAGGCAGCGCCTATACGGATCTACCCCGGTGGTCTTTCTTTATTCAAACGGTTTATATTCTACGGACGGCCCTCTATCTTTTCTACGCCCTCTTTCCTCAACAACACATTCAAGTTTGCAAATGGCTTCATTCGACAATGCTTCGCAACGCCCAATCCTCCCTTCGTTGCATACTCTGAACCTCTTACCTTTTGTGTCAACATCCCGCTTGCAGGGAAAGCACATGGCTCACGACTCCTATGATAATTCGGTGAGTTGTCGTGGTGTTCTATCTTCGAGAACTGGTGACTGACAATTGTCCTTTACAGTCATGTTTACGACCTAATTTCAACTGGCAACATGCTCGTCATGCTTCTAGTTCATCTTCAATGACTTCACGCTCTCCCTCCCCAACACTCTCCAACTCGGGATCCGACGCGTCATCGTCTTCTTCGTCTTCGTCCTCCTCTTCGAGCTTTGCTCCTCATTCCCCTTCGCCACCACCACCCGTTCCTTCTGCCAAGATACGCCTCGTACCTTGCACTATGGAAGATGCAGATGCCGTCGTCCTCGTTAACCCACCCAACACACCATACGTCCCAACTCTCTCCCAACCAGCAGTTCCTGAACCAGGAAAGCAAGGTCAAGCTCTGCTACTTGTTGGTCCTGCTCTTCAACATCTGCGTCATCCCGAACGGAAGCTTGCAAAGGGTGCAAGACTTCATCCTTATAAAATTGTACGAGACGGCTCGTCCAGACGAACCTCGATTTGCTCGACGACCTCTTCACGGTTTTCTGTATGACTATCAACTTGTCTATTGTGTTCTTTATAACGAGGACTCTCGAGTGTTTATCCCTTCATCTCATACATTAAACACCCTTCGTCTTCTCCTCTGGTTCTACATTTATTGGGACACAGAAGTAACATCTTGTATCCATTTACTCTTTTCCCTTCGACGACAAATACCTCTCAACCTCATACCAATCTACACCCATTTTGTATTACTATTACAAACCTACAACACACAACCTACGATAGCTCATCCTCCAAAAACATAGTGTAGAGACTCGAAGAAATCTCCGGACATCTTTTGTATCATTAGATAGATATCCACACTTTTTGACGCATCCACCAAACCCTCCTATTCCCACTTTGTTACAATGAAGCGCTGTTACGTGTTCTAGACATTGTTTGCTCAAATAATTCGTGAATGCAAGGTACTGTTTTATTCATCCCCAACGCCCATTGTACCTCCGAGAATCGTCGGAGAATTCCGACAATGGTCCCGGTTTATGTAACAAAAGTTCAGTCCGAGCTCTTCGCTTCCTCCTCCAATGCCATGGCCATTGACCCCATGATGACGCACGCACAATGCAGCATTGAACATTATTGACACTTCCTATCCCAGTTAGTCGGTCAGCTGGCCACTACAAGTTGAAGTCGTGGGGTCCGCCAATGTCATTTACCGCTAATACTCCCTCCAACAGCTATATGCGATATCTTTGGAACTCAAAGACTCGGATATCTGATACCGACCCTCACTCTTACTGCGGCAGCCACTTCTTATTGTCTACCACTCGACATTTACGAGAAGGCAGCTGTCGACTGGGCCTTCCGGAAACTCAGAGAAACCTATCTATACCTATGGGGGTCATAAGTGCGGCTGGGAGTACGGTGGCACTGCCTGCGTTCTGTACATGCGGCGCTGACGAAATGGTACTTTGCATGCCTGCTACTTTCCCCAGGTTCGGTCTGCAAGGCGCTCGACGCGGAAGTACATTTGACAGCCGAAATGACGCGCTCAGGAACAGGTGTTACCTCATGCAAGAAAAGATGGGCGTGTGGTGTTCTACTGCTTTCCGATCATTGACGAGAACTCTTTGGACTGCATTTATAAGTACTATCCCTTGCTCTCACAAGTCTTTTAGGCAGACGGGCACGGCTTTCCGCACGGCGTCAATCAGGGTGCCTGGGCGTCTCAACGGTGTGGCAGTGGGGTTATAACGTAACCTCTTGACAGTGTATTCCCTTGTGGCCCCTGGGGCTTTTTTTTGACCTCGTCAACGATAATCGAGAAGTTCCTGCCCCTTAAGTTACTACCAGAATTGGTTCAAGTCGCAGGAATTCTCATCGCTTGTCGTTACCATAGCTAACCTTACTAGTCCCACCGCTTCATCTCCTCTGAGAATCCAATCCTCGGGGAGATGCTTCCGCATATATCTACAAATGTCGAAATGAATCGATATGAAAAGTGTGGAAGAAAAAGAGTTCCTGAAGGGGCATATAACTTCCAATTCAAATCCTGAATTGAGTCCTCGGAACCACCTAAACACCGGAAAGTTGGAACAAGCGCCGAAATTTTGAACTTTTTTAATTGGCGGATTTTCGATAAGCAAAAAATTGGATCATGGGGAGCAGAGCTGAATGCCACTCGTAGCATTACAATTGGCAGCACAGCACCCTAAGACTTTCGCCCGACTCGTCCTCCCACTTTCGCCGGTCAAAAGAGCGCCAGACAACATAATTATCTTATCTTAACGGACATATCTGCTTACCAATTACTCTGATCATCACCATATATGGTGTACGTACGTCAGTGAGATTGATCATGAATCATGATAGGGGGTTGTCATTGTATTCTCAAACTAGGCATTTTCCCCAACGATAAGAAAAAGGACCATTTTTTAAGGTACGACAACGCTTGTTTCGCGCTGTAGGAACGCACATAAAGCCCTCCACTGGATTTTAGATGGATTCTTGCCCTCTCCACGGCCTTTGGTATGACCTTGGTCTTTACCCCCTCGACGTAGTTCTTTGACACCGAACACACTGGTTTCGGTCTAACCATGTCATTCATTCTCATTTTACTTGCTCTTTCGGCCTCTTGGCTTCTTTTGGTGTTTCTCAGAAAGTATTTTGCTGCTCTATCCACTCTGCGTTCAATCAGGTGAGCCTTACCCGGGTTTGCGCCCTCATCGAGTACTGAACAGAGGTTTGAAGGGACTGCCCAGGTCGCGATCTGCTGTGGCTGCACCCGTTTCATGCCACAGCAACACTTTTGGGCTCGGTTTACCCTTTCAAAGGGCAACCAGGGTATTACTATGCTAAATTCTCTCGTGAGTTGCACGTCCCTAGCCGTACGCCGCACTGACTCTAATTAATCTATTCGGTCGCAGTATATCTCGAGCACGGAAGCACTTTCTTGTCCTCTGCAGCATTTTGGACTGGTACCCCAATTTACTGGGTGGCCGACGCGGACGCAGTGAAGGCCATAACAAGCTCAGGGCATCTGTTCGTCAAGGACGTCGAAGGCGTAAGTGTAGAATCTTCTGATGCTGGTGATTCATGGAAAGTTTGATACTGATCTTGGTCGTCTAGTATGAGGTTATCAATATCTACGGGAAGAACGTTGTGACTACCGAAAGCTCTGAATGGAAACGCCACAAGAACGTTGTTAAATCAGCGTTCAACGAGGTCCGCATCACATCCATTCACGATATCAGAAAACTAATTCATGTGTCTCAGGCTAATACGGCGTTCGTTTGGAAAGAAGCTACTCGGATCGTCAACGAATGGTTTTCCGAACTCGAGAACCTTGATAACAACCAGGACGATGTCGACTTAAGCATTGAGATGGTTAAGGTAGAGTCTTACTCCCCGTCCCCCGTTACCCTTTCAGAGAACAAAAGTCTAAAATTTCGCCTTCGTGTTTCAGATCACACTTCTCATTCTTTCTTCTGCCGGGTTTGGTCGCCGTAGTTCTTGGACGGAAGAAGCGCAGAGCGATCCACCCACCGGACATAGGATGGCGTTCCGACCTGCTCTCCTCGGCGCTGTGCATAACATCTATACCAAGATCATTGCCCCGGAATGGCTTTATGCGTTGTCCGAGAACTTTTACCTACCTGGAATCACACCCACGCTCCGTG
This sequence comes from Pluteus cervinus, assembly GCA_004369065.1. NCBI lineage: Eukaryota > Fungi > Basidiomycota > Agaricomycetes > Agaricales > Pluteaceae > Pluteus > Pluteus cervinus. Next base: position 104,802 of record ML208285.1, on the reverse strand, counting down.
ATACGAAACAGTCGTTTACCTCACTCCGTGAACACATGTTGGAGATTATAGCGACGGAACGGACAAGAGTTGGTGGTGGATCGGATGTCGCTCCGGGGACTGCGTTGTTGCGGAATATGGTTGAAGCAAATATGATCCAGGAGGATGGGTACGCGCAGAAACGTTTGACGGACGAGGAGCTCTTGTCCAATACATTTGTGGGTACCCTATCTCTTTCGACAGCCTCCCGAGGCCCTGACTTTCAGGATCTATCAGACCTTCTTAATTGCGGGCCATGGTGGGTACATCTCCTAGATCGTGTAACCTTCATGCTGAAAAGAGTCTAGAAACTACGGCGTTTTCACTCAGCTTTGCTATAGCGACTCTTGCCCTGTACCCTGATATACAGAAGAAGGTCTATGATGAAGTAGTTGCTTTGTGGCCAGCTGGTGCACCAAGTACTGCTACTCTCCAAGTACGTGTCATTTTCACTTCTCAGCAACTTTACGAGGCTTATAAACCAACCAGTCTGTCAAGGAATGTTTACCCAAACTAGTAAGTTGACCACCTCCTCGGATTCAAGCAGCGTTGACCACAAATTAGGAATATACGACCGCGGTATTTCATGAAAGTCTTCGCCACTTCCCGCCAGTCCTTCGTCTAGGAAAAATTGCACAAGCTGATACGACTTTAACGACCAAACGATTCTCCACGACGGAAGCCGGTTCCATCACGAATATATACCAGAATACTGTTGCTATAGAAAGAGGTAGTGTTGTTCTAATTGATGTCCTAGGTCTTCATATGAATCGTAGGTTTCCTTCTTTCCTTCCTTCCGGTCAGTAATCCGGTCTAACATTGCTCGTCTGAATAGCTTTACATTGGGGTAACGACGCGGACAAGTTCAAACCTGAACGGTTTATTGATACACCGAATTATCGGTGGCCACGGGAAGCCTGTAAGTTTTATCTATCATACCCTATCGTCTTTCTGACGATCCCCCTTTTAGTCATGGCTTTCAGTGGAGGTCCACGTTCTTGCATCGGACATCGTTTTGCGCTTGCCGAAGGCCTTTGTGTCTTGGCTAGCCTGGTCCGAGCATATCATGTCCTGATGCCCCAAGATCTGAAGAACAAATCGTTTTCTGAACAGAAGCAAGTATTGCAAAGCTGGAAGCCAGGTATAACTACTCTTCCCATTGGTGCTCGTGTGCGACTCCAACGGCGTCCTTGACGTGCTAGAATTTCTTTTGTCATTTCTCCCCGTGTTGTTCGGTGTACGCCTATGTATATCTTCTTGTGATTCTATCTGTTGTTCTTCGTCTTACTTTTACCCCCCATTGCAATTGTGTCGGACTTTACTTCGCTTTCTTGAATTCTTTTACACCTCACGATTTTCAAATACCTTGGAATAGATCAATTCAAAAGATTTGATCACCGGTGGCTGTGCAAAATCTTCTTTGATCTTGCTTTGTATCATGCTCGTCGAGTCTGCACCTGGCTCAGCTCTAGGCCATGACATAGCCGTTGGCCAATCTGTGCCCCCTCATACTGCACACGCGATATCCGTTTCACTGCCCAAATGGAGTGATAATGTTGGATATGAGGAAGGTGAAAAAAGGGTTGTAGATGCTATGGTCAATGGATATCCTAGGTTCTTTATCCACCTGAGTATACGGAAGGTATGTGGTTGAAATCATTCACCTAATTGGGGGACGCTAAGGCTGCTTTGTAGCTTGCAAAAATCTGTGAGAAGAAGCATGCCGCACCGGGCGAGCAGGCGATGCTATTCCCAACACAGAGACTAGCAGACCACTGTCGATCCTTCATCGAACGACGTTCGCAGCTGTTGAATGATCCAGTAGCTGCGCGATTGATTCACCTGCTGGTATCTCCAGAGACCTCTTTAACGAATGGACCTGCATCTATCAGTCCTCCCAACAGCTCTGCCAAGCGCGCTGTCAACTTACACATCGTCCTCTTCCCCGAATCAGCCGTCCCCATCGCGAAGGAATTCTGGCAACACAGTGGTACAGGCATCTCCAGCAGATTGGCAGATTATTGCTTGTCTATCCTCCCAGAGGACGTCCTAAAGCCCTCGCCTCCCACCTCCCCCACTGTCGTCCGATTCCCTGGAAAATCGCAGAACCGACACTATGCCACAAAAAGTATCGGGAAAGTCCCCTCTCCAACCCAACCCCAATTTCCTCCTATCGCTCCCCCAAAACAAACCCCAGAGCAAGACACTTTTGATGCCGATCTTGACGTTTACGTCGAAGAGCGTTACGGCCGAAACCTCCCTTTAGCTGCTGCTTCATCGGCAAAAAGGGCTATGCGTCGTCGGATTTCCGGTGTTTTGATTCGGGATAATCCTTCCGATTGTCATGGTGTTCCTTGTGCTGGGATTCAAGATGTGGAAGTTGGACCTAGTACGAGGGGTGTGTCGAATGTTTCGGAAGATGATGTCTTTTTATACCCGACTGGGATGTCGGCCATTTGGAGTGCACATCAGTTGGCATTGGCTGCCTTGCCTCCGGCGAAGAGTGTTTGTTTTGGGTACGTCTTTCGCGGTGGATTGGGCTTGGAGCGGGTACTCATTCCACTTCTCGTTTAGATTCCCCTATACAGATACCTTGAAAATTCTTCAAAAATGGGGCCCTGGGTGTCACTTCTTCGGACACGGAACAGATTCGGACCTAGACGCATTAGAGCGCATGCTGGAGCAAGAATCTCAACTATCACCAAACAAGCCCCCAATCCTCGCTCTTTTCACGGAATTCCCGTCCAATCCCCTTCTGCGGTCAGCCAATTTACCACGACTTCGCGCACTGGCCGACAAATACGACTTTTTGATTATTATTGACGAGACTATTGGCAACTTCGTCAATGTCGAAGTGCTTCCCTATGCCGATATTGCGGTTTGCAGTCTCTCGAAGGTATTCAGCGGTGCTTCCAACGTTATGGGTGGAAAGTGAGTCGCATGTCCTCTTGTGATAGTGTGCACACTGACGAATACTCGACCATAGTCTCGTCTTGAATCCCAGCGGTAGACACTACGAAGAGCTCAAGGCCGCACAAGTATCCACCTTTGAGGATTTCTACTTTGACGAAGATGCGGTCTTCATGGAACGCAACTCTCGAGACTTTAAACGTCGTATCAAAGTCATCGACACGAACGCCGAAGCAGTTTGCGATTTACTTCGATCAAGCTCTGCAGCAGCCAACGCACCCTCCGCGGTTATCAAAGAAGTGTTCTATCCCAAATATATAACGCCAGAACATTACGAGCATTGCCGTATCAAGGGCGAAGGAACACAACAACCTGGAGGTTTTGGTGGTCTATTCGCACTTACCTTCACGTCATCTGTCGCGTCCGAGGTTTTCTTTGATAACCTCTCATGCTACAAAGGTCCTAGTCTCGGGACCAACTTCACTTTAGCATGCCCATTCACGATCCTTGCACATTACGCAGAGTTGGAATGGGCAGCCCAATACGGTGTTGAAGCGGGTTTGGTTCGTGTCAGCGTCGGTTTGGAAGACACAGCAAGTCTTCTACAGACTTTCAAAATAGCGCTCGAGGCAGCGGAGGAGGCAGTCCGCGCTACGACTTAATTGGAACTCGTGAAGTGCCACTCTTTATAGATCCTCCAACAGGATTAGAATAGGTTTTGGGATAATCGACAATCATTGTATCCAACTACAAATGTACCATATATTATTCCTTGCAATGTAAAGTCAAATATCGATTCACAAACGTTTACGGCCATGGCGAGAAAGTCGCTGCATGCGAGGATATGAGAAACTGATTTTGGGAAGACATTCCGAAAAGTACTTGCCTGCGTAATTGCAATGGCAATGGCAGTTTGGGTAAATGTCCAACAAAGGACGAAGAGGGGAAAAAATTGGGTAAAATGAAGAGGTCATCATATAGAGCCTTCATCAGCACATGTGAAGTTGACCTTCGCCGAGCTGAGAAGTGAACTATAGATGGACCTCGTGGAGGGGTGTCTCGAGAAGATGTGACACATTCGAACGAGCGAATGATACTGGACGTTGCGAGAGATCATGCACCCCTGTCCGTGTACCTCCTTCCGTCACAGAGACATCCAGCGACCTTGAGGGTACCCATCCTAAACTCGACTTACAGGCGGCAAACGCAAGTCCAGTGTCAAGAAAGACCTGTGACCCACCTTTACCTCCAGCGAGCCATCCACCGCTCACGCAGGGAATGTAGACGGGCGCGTCCTGATTACGAAGTACACTCCGCCATCAAGCTTCCACAAGATATCTCGACCAACTGCGATTGCTCCGCAATATTCGCAGAAGGCCAGGTCAAAAACCTTAGTGGGGAAGTGAAGGCAGTGGGGCCACCAAGGTGGTGGTAAGAATGTGAGCACTCTTGCTCAAAAATTGAGTTTCAAGCCCTGCATCACGTGTATGGAGGCGGCAACGCGTTAAATTCGTTCAAAGTCGAAGTCAGTGTACCGGTAAGTAGTTACTTTGAAATAGACCTAAGGCCGTGAATATAGCGAAGGAGGTACTATACAATAAATTCCAATTATGACGCGATGTCCAAAGATACAGGCGTGGAACAACGAAACTGCAATAAATCGAGGACTGCCGGTACGTGAGCCTGCTGGGACAAACCACCGACCATGGCGGCAGTTTGGAATAAACGCCACCAGTACGATCTCAATGGTGCCCAAAGCCGAGAGTACGCGTCCAACAAAGGACGAAGAGTGGAAAAAATTGGGTAAAGCGAAGAGGACATCAAACGGAGCCCCATCAGCAGTACCTCGTGGAATGGTGCCCCGAGAAGGCGCGTCAATTTCGAACACAGGACGTTGCAGGAAGCACCTCATCCATTGCAGCAATAATCGCCGCAAGCGTACCTCCACAAAGATATCCAGTGAGTCCCCATCCGAACTACGGCGGATACGAGTTCAGTGCCAACAAGGACCTGTAACTCGCCGACCTCCAGAGGCCACTCGCCGTGTGCGCAGGGAACGTAGATGGGGTGTGCCTGACCCCCGGAGGTTTCCAGAGGGATTATCACCACAAGATATCTCGACCATTTGCATTGCATTGGCCAGGTTGAAACCCTTGGTGGGAAGAAGAGGTAACGAGCAGGAGAGGAAAAGGGACACGGGGAAGAGGAGGCAAAGAAAACGGAAAACGTCTCGCTTTTAACGCCCTTGAGGAGCTTGCATCACGTGTAAAAAGGTAAAATCGAAGCGTGCCCTCTGTCGCGGTCTGGCGCGAAACGCGATTTGAAGCAGAGGCCAAAAGTTTCATGTATACGTATGAGAGAAGATGTTACAGAAGAAGACATCATGGCATTTATACGCCGAGGGAAGTGTTACCTATTTTGAGCGCGCATTGGCTAGACAGAATGTTCGAATCTAATTTGTGTTTCATTGGGACAGACGGAGCTCGAGAAGGGTTCGAGGAAGACTTACGAAACGTAGGCGCGGAGAAAATCGTGACGATGTCTAACGAAAAATATAAGGGGGAAAATACAATCAATGACGAGCAAGGAGAGCTCACCTGCACGACTCTGGCCGTCTTCGAAGAGGGATACGTCCAACAAAGGACGAAGAGTGGGAAAAAATTGGGTAAGACGAGGATATCGTATGGAACCTTCACCAGCGAGATAGACCAAGACCAGAGGTCCTGAGATAGATGCTCCGGGAAGTGAACCATAGATAAGCCTCTGGGATAATGGGCCCTGAAAGGATGTGTGGACTTGAGGGCGACGCTGGACGGTGCAGGATGAACCCATCATCAATCGGAATAATAGCCTGCTTCCGTCATGAAGATATCTATGCGGTTTGACACCCCACCCGCCCTTGAAACCCGACTTATGGGGTGGGGTCAAGTTCAGTGCCAACAGCGAACTGATGACCTGTGACTCTCTCCAACCACCAGCAAGCGATCCACCGCACAGCGGCTGGTAGGCGGGTCGGAGACCCTCGAGTTTAACCCGGGGGTCCGCACCACACGATATCTCGACCAAATTCATTGAAACGGCCAGGTTACAACCTCGGGAGGGAAGCGAAGGCAGCGAGACCCTCAAATGAAGAACCACGTACAACCCAACAATTTCAAGAGTCAATCAAAGTCGAGATATGGCGACATACTCGGGATCCCATGAACCAAATCCGGTGAACCAAACTGACTTTCGCCACAAGAAGCCTAGGCAACTTTAGGCAGGCAGCAAGCTTTCCCAGACGACCTTGGTTTAGGCGAGTGATTTCCTACCCGTAAGGTCGGACAGAGCGTTAGACGGTTAGAAGAGTCGAGTCAACGGACTACAACCTCGACAACTGCCCATCAGCGTGCTTCACGCGCTGGGCGGCCTGTGCTCTGGCGCCCCCGAGTCCTCAAGACAGAAAATGTGAGATACGTACGATAAGACCTCAATGCCATGAGGAGAGTTGCAAGAGGCAACTTGTGTGGAAAGGGCGAAGAAGGTGAGGCGAGAAGGATGTAAAAAATGCTTGCTTTTAAGTCGAACTGGAGAAGCCTGCATCACGTGTAAGGAGGTAAGATCGAAGCACGGTGCGGAACAGCTTCGTGTACTACAAAAGAAGACATCATGTTATTTATACGCTGAAGGAAGTACAACCTATTATCGTTAAATGCGTGTCGCTAGAAGTACCTACACCAAATGTTTGAAGCTGCTATCTAGAAAAAAACATTCATTAAGGCAAAAAACGAAGTCAGCTTGGGGTGAAAGCTTACCACACGTAGGTGCACGGAAGACAAGGGAAGTGTCCAACAAAGGACAAAAGTAGGAAAAAATTGGGTAAATGGCGAAGTTGGAACGAATCCAACTTGCCACAACAAAGGTCGTCACTATGTTTCCTCACCAAATAATCTCCTCCCGACATCACCCTCCCTTTCGATGGCTCGTCCAAACTATAGCGCATTGCCATGAGCGCCAGCTACCCACGTCCAGTCGAAGAGTCACGAAGACTGCTTGACCTTTTAGCAAATGCAGCCAATTTGGACGATTTGATGCCAATCGCAGCGCAGCAAGAAAGGAGCCAGGATTAAGCCCGCAAGCAAGGAGACCCTTCGGTAGGTGGAACCAGACTGACCTACAACGGCATTGAGCCAAAATATTCGGGCAGATAGAAAGAAAACACGTACCAATAAAATGTGCTGAGCACACGGACGAACAGCGGGCTGAGACGAGCAAACTGTACTGAAATCGAGAACAAGGAGCATCAAACCCACAAAACGAGGCCATCCCCCAATAACAGCACTCGCCGACATCACCACCCGAAGCTGCTCTGAGGACCTGTGTATATGCCCTGCTGGTGAACGAATGGACTCCAAGAGGGTTCTGTTCGCTCGCAGAAGCCACAGGAATTCCTCTATCCCCCGAACCCAATATTCCTATATTTTCCTTTGAATTTTGACCGCATTGCGGTACAAAATATGTAAATTCCTTTCTCCTCGTTCATCTATGAGACGCAGCGGTAGACTTCACTTCGCAAGCAAAGTAAAAGTCTCGCGCGAACTCGGTGACTGGTATAACGAGATTTCTCTTCGTTTATTCGTGATGCAGCAGCGAACTTCACTTGCTAACTCGGCGACTGGTGTAACGAGGCTTTCACGTCGTTCCCTGGTCAATTCTATGGGGGGTGTCAGGAGTGTCTGAAACAAGCAGCAGCGTTTCCGCGCGCTAGTACGGGTGAATTGTACTTGAAACTAAGGAATGAAAGCGTCAAACCAGACGTGAATCCAGTCGTCATTCGCCCCACCCTCAGTGACAGTACTCGCACACCCATAACAGACCGCCCCAATCATCTCCCCTATGACTCGAATGCAGCATATGCAAGCTTGCTAAAGTCACATCAAGTGAGAGCCCTACGTTCGCCGATCAGGAGGCCAGTGAACGTCGAGTCTAACGAAAGCCAGACGTGGCGTGATGTCCGAAGCTTGTTCTGTTTTGAGTCGGAGATCGAAACATCGTTTCTTCAGCGCGTCTACGGACGGCGTCGTCCATGCCGATACTCTCATGTCAGTCTGACAACACCGTATACGTAAACAGCAAAGCACTTCTGCACGCAAGCTACGCTTGAAACGCGTGATGAGGTCGTCTCTTGACCCAGTGACAGTATGTGGCATACCCACAGCGGACCGCAGGCCAGTAGTCATATCATCGATATCGCGACTTGGACGAATTTCCACGAAGTTCATATAGGTCAAAGCTCTGGTCTTTGAGCATCTGTCATTGATGCATAACCTCTGGTCGTCCGTTCTGGACGGCGACTTAGGCATCGCGAGGCTTCTACGCGTCGCTATCCTTATTCGGTGGGTGTCTGGCAACGCCGCGAGGCATTTCTGAACATAACACAGACTTGAGACCACAAAGAAGAGTGTCAAACCCAATGCAAAGATACGCCAGGTCGTCATCCACCCCTCCCTCTCACTGAGCCCGACCTCTTTCCCAGGCGTTCTAGGGGAAGAGCAGTTTTCCTAAGAAAAATCGAAACTCGCATTTCGCTGCTCTCCCCCTCTAACACCTGAGAAAGAGGCTGCCCCCAGCCAGGTAACAGCATACGGAACATCCATAACAGACCCCAAATATCATTGTATTATCAATCGATGTCATGTTCTACGAACTTTCTGGAAGTTCGGAATATTATCTTTGGCCAATCCATGGCATATCGTGTAAGGATTTCTATCCTTTGATCATAAGCCTCTTATCTGTCGTGCAGATAGAGGACATAGGTATAACGAGGTCTTCGCGTCGCCATCCCGATTCCATCTCCAGTCTGGAAACGCCGCGAGGCATTTTTGTGCGCAAAGCATGCTCGAAACCGTAGAAGGAAAAGCGTCGAACCCTGAGGTCGTCATTCGCCCTCCTTGCCAAGTAACAGCGTGCATAGCACACATAACAGACCCATAATCGCCACCAAATCATGGTGATATCAAACAATGTTTCCACGTTGAACTTTTGCAAGTTCATGGGACATGACTCTCGTCATCTCGACGGCGTCGATTTGGGTATAGTGAGACTTTAGTGTCACTATCCTCATTCAATTTCAGTAGGTGTCTGGGAACGCCGTGAGGCATTGCTGCGCGCAAAAGCACATTTGAGTCCACAAACGAACAGTGTCGAACCCAACACAGTCCAGGTCGTCATCCACCCTCGTCCAGGGAACAACATGCATCGAACGCATAACAGACCCATAAATCATACCATCAAATCATGGTAAGTTCTCTTTGCACATCAGCCGTCGTCCAGATAAACAACGGGGTACAACGACTCTTGTCGGAGACGCAGCAGCACCGTTCTCCTGAGGTCTTGTCATCATGACAGAAGCTTTCTAGGATTTCAATATAATCTTCAAGGTCGTCTGATCAGACGCCTTGGGTACCATCACGAGGTTTTTGCGTGGACGACGTGACATCGCCCACCCATGGAGGTGTCTCGTAAGGCCATGAGCGTGCGACTCACGGAATGAGAAATGTTGAATCTGACTCGCAGAAGACCGGTTATTCGCCCTTCCTCGGAATGGGAGTTGAGCAGGACGTAGGACCTAAAACAGTCCCAGTCATCGTATTATCTCAACTGATATCATGTTGAACTCTCGGGGTTCCGGGGTTCTTTGATATCTCGGTGGCAGGTCTCTACCAATCGGTATGTTATTCAAAGCTCGGTGGTCTTTGATCATAGTATCGGTATCGTTGGGGACGACTCGTATGTATCAACGGTGCGCATGTCGACGCCACATCAGGGGGAAGGGTATCCATCAACGGGCACAAGCACACTTGAAATCAAGGACGAAAGGGTGTCAAACATAGCATGCGCTACGTCGTCGTCCACACCATCATCCTCGATAACAGTAATACGAGGGCACCCATAGCAGACCCAAAAATCGTATAGATGAACTGTATTCCAAGTTCATGCCAATCACGGCATATCATATAAAGCTCAAGTCTGAGCATTATCTCTGGTTGGTTCGCTATGACGAGCGACCTAGGTATAACGAGACTGTCCGCGTCGTTATCCTAATGACTCTGGGGAGGCTGTCTAGCAACGTCGTAAAACGTTGCTTACATGCAAGGCGCACACGAGACCACAGAATGAAGAGCATCGAACCCGACATATTATATAGGCATAGGTCAGGTTGTCATTTGCCCTCTCATCCCACAGGAACAGTACGCACAGAGCACATAACAGACCGCCGAAGATATGAACCCTGGACGACACCAGTGGATGGGAACCGAAAAGCGAGAAGGACGAAATTTTATACGTGCCATTTGAGTCGGAGATGCAAAGTTGTTTGTTTGTTCGCCGCGTGGTCCGCTCGGACTCCGGGCCGCCCACTGTGGTCTGGACAGGCGACAGCGTCGAAGGTGTTTTCCTGGACCACTTACTGGTACTTGGGTCGATGCGCCCGGATCAAATTCCTGGTCTCGGAAGATCAGAAACCAAGACCCCCCTCCTTCTACCGTTGTTCCTAAAGTTCCTGCTTCCCAATGGTTCCAACTCGAGTCCAACAATTTGTGTAGCTATGCAGAATAGCGGCATACTCCCCGATGCGCTCTACCACCCTATAGTTGAGGCTATCTCTGGAGAAAAAATGCTCCACAACTTACGCTAGCCTCACAAGTCCTTCGTTTGGAAGCTCAACGCGTCCTCAACCATACATTGGTCAAAGGTGATCTCGATATCGACAAGGGTTTCCTGAAATCCATTGCCAGAGACCCTCTCCTAGCGAGCTACGTTCACGAATACTCTGATGGAAACTGGAACAATCGATGAAGGGCTACAGGATTTATTATCTCTCGGATTGCAGGTCATGACCATTGATGTTGAGGTTTGGGGCTCGCGGCGGATCACCTTGAAGATTCTTTTGAACTGTATGTTCCAAGCTCAAGTTGCGAATTGCAATTTCAAGTGAGGATTTCCTGCTAGGGTTCCTTGTTATTCATTCGCGAACTTTCCTGGAGCCAAGACACGTTTCGTGATGTTCCTTCCCACATATCTACCTAACCTAGAGCTGTGCTGTGGCGGGCACGGAGTGCTCAGATCACTCCTTCCAAATCGCAAGGTCATTCAGGTGCGGTGGACCCCAGAGTTCAATGAACCGGAACGGCCAGGCCCCGTGATTTTGTCCCGAATAATAGGAATATAAAGATGTCGTTTGGGGTCTATTTTGCTAGGATGGCATCGCCGCTTATAGAGAGTCACTTGCAGTACCTGGAACTTCTTGAGTTGATTGGACTCCGGACGTAACAGCACCATCGCATATGCCGGACTCGGACTTGGGCATGGTCTTGAACAGAGCCCATATGGTGCACTTTCCCTCCTGGTTGAGAAGACCGATTGATCGGCAATATCTTTGCAATTGCAAGGAGTCGGTATTGAGTTACTTTCCGACATATACAACTACGTACCTTGAGCTTGCGAGATGGGCTCGGAGTTACTGGTATGTCGAACTTCCTTGCTTCACGCTTCGTAGTTCAGTACCGACACAAAGGATTGGATAAGTCATCACGCTCAACTTTGAATTCCTTGTCAAGAGTTTCGGTGTCCTTCAAGGCAGTGCTTGATTAATCCTCCTTTTGATGTTCCATAACCCTGTAGATTGAACTCCCTCTAAGGTATGTCATGCTTGTCATGCTTCACTGAGGTCGCGAAGTACCTTTATAGGAAGTTGCTATTTGCGGTGAACTTCCTTGTTGAGTATATTCCGTATCGCGTCTTCGTGATTTGAATTTCATCGCTCTGAGCCCCTCGCACAACGTCCAATACTGGCAATAACTAGTTTTGGTAGTTCGTGGCGGCTGATTCAACTTCGCCAAGTACCTTTCTAGGAAGTTGACGCTTTCGGTGCAGTTGCGGATTACCCTGTCGAGTAGTTCGGTCTTTTACAAGTTCAGTATTTCAACTGATGTTTCATTTCCTACCTTTCATGCCTGGATGCATGTTTCCATATGAACTTTAGATAAAGTGAACTGCCTTTTAAGGTATGTCGTCGGGCTAACGAGGGGCTTCAAGGCGTTGTAGCAGGTTACCGCGGTGTTGAACTTCCTTGTCAAGGAATTCGGCCTCCGTACCTTCATTTGATATGAGCGCGCCATCGAAACCCGATGAACCAAACGACTCACCACAGGACGCCGTCCTTCAACTTTGAAATTTGAGTAGTCGTGGTCCATGCGCTCGTGGAATACCATTATAGGAAGTTGGCGCTGTTGAAGGTACGCATCAAAAATCCCCAAATTGGTACCCTTTCGATCGGTCACGAAATGGCGCTACGTGCTTATATAGAGGGCGGGCGTGACACGAGTAGGAGGCTGCTGGAGCACTTCTACCTAATCTGGACGCAGGATTGCCCAAATCCGGCGAGTTTGTGCTTAGTGTGAAGGGTGAAAGAGGTACCCACGACGCATTTGACAATGTAGCGCTTGGATGTGCTCAAAATGGTATATCGAACAAGCCCTGCTCGTCGCCTTCAAATACCAGCCATGAAGCCCTCGTTTTCCTCCATCTTTCCCTCTCTTCTTCCCTCATACATCCTCTCCCATACTCGCTATGCCCGCCCTCCGTAACGCTGCCAATCGCCAGTCCAAAAGACTGAGCAACCAGGTTGCCGTGCCTTACGACAGTACGTCGACGTCATATCCTGATTATAACCACATCTCATCGCGTCTTCTTACAGGAGATGGATGGCAAGTCCCCACTGAGGCCATCCAACACTCTACGACCGTTCCTGTTGCCCCTGTTGGGCCCAGTAACGCGTCTGTACTTCCCATTCACAACCTCGACGCCCTCGCTGTATTCCTCGATGTTGGCAGCGTCCGTTACGCCAAAACCGGTGAAATATCTCGTCCCAGGAATGCCTTTGTGCTGTTCCGGTCATACTTCAACAAAACCAACAAAACCGAGCCTTCGCCAGATGGTAAAGATCCGGCTAGCAGCCAAACCAAAGTCAGTTGCGCTGCCGGAGCCCTCTGGAATTCTTTCTCTTCCGACGAAAAGATGCCCTTCCAGGAAGCATCTAAGCGCGAAAGAGAGATTTATCATCGCGACGTTCCCAACTATTCCTATTCCGCCAACGCTAAGAAGGGTGCCAAGCCGAAGGCTACGTCCACCACCACCACCCGTCCCAAAAAGGCTTCGAGAGCCCGAAAAATTGCGGCGCAACCTTACACTCATAGAGTCCAGGCGCAGGCCCCGGTGCCTGTCGACCATGCTACACCTACGTTGACTATAGGCGATAGCTCTCGCGAGAGTTCTGCTACTCCCCTCTCCCCAGCCCAATTCACCAATGACTCCTCCCTCATCGCTTTCCCCCAAGACGATTCTGACGAAGAGCACCACCATAATAACTCTGATCAACGTCAACTTCGTCTCCCCTCTTCTGAACATTATGTTCCCGTAAGTCATCCTCTTTATATCTTTTTTTCACCGTCAGGAACATTCATAACTGACAATACAAACGAAATCCTTCTATATATACAGAAGAAAGCCTACCAAGGATCTTCCATTGTCAAGGACCCATTTTTGCGCCCTTCTACGACGAACTACGACCAACCTGGTGAACAGTTTGGATATAAACCTCAAGTCTGGCATAGTTACATCCCTGTCGCTGCCGCTGCCGCCCCCACTACCACCACCACTGCTCTCGATATTGCGCAGAGTGTAGCCCCGACCAACCCATTCGTTCCTATCCCTTTCAACACGAACAACAATATTATTGAACCTGCTCCCCTCCCCGCTCCCATCCAAGTCGTCTCGACGCCTACCCCCGCTCCTGCTCCCGCATATAAATATACCCCATCTCCCGCTCCCACTCACACCACCATCACTACCGCTCCCCGGACTCGAACATCGTTCGAATCCCCATGGGACCCAACCACCGAACCAAAGACATGGGGTGTATTCACTTACAACCACCTCTTCCATCAACGTATGGGTAACCCCAACCCCGTCACTTATGACTACGAACTTCCGTTCGCGTATAGGGATGTTGATGCGAGCGAGTTTCTTCCCCCTGCTTTCCCGAGTCTTTATGATTATGGTCTTGCCGCAGAGTTGGAAGGTTCGTTTGCGGATATGAATATGGGTATGGATGTTGGACTTACGGCCCAGGAGCTGTGGGAGAAGGAGAAGAAGGAGCATGAGGAGAGGTGGCAGTATATTAATCTTGGATTGTTGGATTGATTATCCGGCGACAAGAGCGTCGATGGTGGTTTTGGTTTCTTCTTTCTCTTCCGTTTCTCCTCATTTATCTCTCTGTTCTGTTCACGATTTTACTCCTCCGGATTTCATTCACATTCACATTCATCCACATACATTCATAGAAGCTACAACTTATTCATGGTGCATACACCGTGCTTTTCCCATCTCTCCCAATCTCTTTCTGTATCACTTGTAGATAGCTTACTGTACCGTTACTTACTATGTACCTCCCCCCGCATGCATACCACTTCGTTCGCGTTTCGTCTCATTGATTGATTACCATAACTACTAGTGTATTTATTTTGTTTCCGCAAGTCGTGGACAATCTATCGATTGTGATTGTCATAACGGACCGAGTTATCTTGCTAGCAGATTCGAATATGATTACCGTCGAATGCTGTAAAGCTAGCTTTGATTCCCAAATCCAAACGAAATTCTGACTGGAACCCAGTCTTCAGAATCAAAGAAACCTGCAGCCTGCACGCGCAGTCCACTGCCATCTCGATCACTGCCTCGAGATTTACCCATCAGATTGTCCTGACAGAACAATGTCCATGCAAATGATCCGTCTATACAGTACGGTTCGATAGAACAATGCATCGGAGTCCACATTTCGTGCAATTTTTTTTTCTGCAAGAAGCGATTGCTCGGAGGTCCGCCACGAAAAAATCTAAAGAGGATAATTTGATTAGATTGCCGAATAAAAAAGGGAAAGCATGGACGCATGGCAAGTTTGCTGTGTACCTTCCGAGTCGGGATCCGGAATGTGACTTTGTGAAAGGGTACCGAACAAGGAAGGTTCTTCCTACGATGGTGTACATATGTAATCAATTTGGTTGTGCTTGTCTTCCGCGTCCGACCCGAATCCCGTTCTCCCGCCTGTGTTCCCCACTGCGGGTTCCCTTCTCGTTGACGACATCTCCGAGGTCTTCTGAACCTCCCGTGCTACCTCACGACCATGGCTGTCGCTGAGCCTTCCGTTGCCGAACCAATAAACGGCGTCGAGTCTCCCGATGATGACACCGCCAAATCCATCCACTCTACCTCTAATGGTTCCAATGGTACGACAAAACATACACGGAACGTAACCGACACAGATGCACAAGAACTCGTCATAACCTCTCTTCGTTCTCAAATCCAAGACCTCTTCACACAGGTTACCCAACTCAACGGGAAACTCGTCAAATCCTACAACCGAGTCTCAGACCTCGAAGATGACCTCCACGTAGCCTCTGCCCAACTTCGTTCTTCATCACTCAAAATCTCCGAATTGGAATTAGAGAGGACACAACATCTAGCTGCGCTCAACACTGGACTTTTAGTCGAAAAGTCTCATGTTACGGCAGAACTCAATAGGCTTATGGAAAAAGCCACGGAAGAAGCTGCACAACGTGGTCAAGCGGAAAGCGCTCGTGTAGCTATTGAACAGGATCTAGATGATCTTAGCGCTTCGTTGTTCAACCAGGCTAATATGATGGTTGCGGAAGC
Organism: Pluteus cervinus; assembly: GCA_004369065.1. Lineage (NCBI taxonomy): Eukaryota > Fungi > Basidiomycota > Agaricomycetes > Agaricales > Pluteaceae > Pluteus > Pluteus cervinus. The sequence continues at coordinate 89,127 of ML208285.1, read as the reverse complement.
TCGCCTTGGAAGAGCACGGAGCGAACGAAAAGTCGAGGAAGCGGAGATGGCGTTGAAGGGAGCTGAAGAGGCCGTCAGTCTTATGCAGCACCAGATGCAAGTCCTACAATCCGAAAAGGAGGAGGCCGACAAACGGGTAGAGAATATGCAAGTCTCGATGGGCAAAGGCAAATGGGTCGACAAGCTACCTGAACGAGGAGCTCTTCTGGCTCGACATACACGCTTGTTAAGTTCCCATGTGGCTTACCAGGAATTCCTATTCTTCGTCGCAAACCTGAGGACAGTTCGACCTGCTTCTCCTCATGCACCTTCAATCCCAAGCTTGCTCCAGTTACCCTTCCTAGCTCGGATAGCCAGTGAAGATTCGTGAGTCCCCTCTTCTCCATGGCTTTCTGCGAATTGACACTCTAGCCATTAGTGACCCAACCATCCGTCTCGACTTTGCTCCAGCTCTAAACTGGCTTTCCCGTCGGAGCGTCCTAGCTGCTATTCACGCTGGTCAACTCACAATCGAACCTCTACCCTCATCAACACTCCTCAACGACCGTGGACTCGTTGGGTCCACCAGTTCCGGAATAAACTGTGCCCTTTGCGGAACATGCATCTACGCGTCACCAGAACACCTGAATCCTCAAAGACAATCCTCACTGTCATCGCCCAGTAAAAACGGAATTCAATCCTCCGTTGGTGGCGGTTGGTCAACTTCGTTATTCAAGAAACCTTCGAATGGGTTACCCATCTCTCGTTCTTCTTCAGGACCAACATCGTATCAACCACCGCCGGCTCAGATTTACATTTTCCGGTTATCTTCGTCAACCCCCATTCCAGCCGTATCCGCTACACAGACGACAACTCAATATCACCACCACCCACATACCTCATCCTCCTCCTCATTTTCCTCATCCACCTCGACTTTCTCTCCAAATAGTCCTACACTTCAAAGTCCCGGTTTAATCTCTTCACCAAATCCAGCTGCACAATCAACAACAGCTATATACCCACTCTGTTCAAATGGTTGGTGTTTAGCAAGACTTCGTACGACTTGTACGATGTGGGCATTTATTAGAACTGGGATAATTGAAAAAGTATGGGAGGAGGAAGTCCCTAATGTTAGTATGGGTGTTACGCCACCTGCAACCCCCAAGTTATCTTCATCGTTGGTCAACGGGATGGGAGGACAAGCGCAAGCGCAGGTTAATGGGACGACGAGTCTGAATGGAGGAGGGGAGAGTAAACCAACAGCAACCCCGCCACCGATTCCACCGAGGAGAAGGACGGGGTTGTGGGGTGTTGCTGCTGCACTTGGAGAGAAAGCGGCTAGTTGGAGTGAGAGTAGTGAGAAGAAGAAAGCTGCTGCCAGTGCTGCTGCTACGGCGCCACCTACACCACCAAAAACCAACGGTGTCGTCAACTCGACGGCGAACGCGACTACGGCAGCGGCGGCGACTCCACCACCTTTACCGAGACGAAATGAAGGTAGAGGAAGATCTGGAACGGTTTCTGCGCCTCCACCTGGGTTTGGGAAGAGAGGTTCCGCACCAGCGCCGCCGATGCCAACGCCACCAGTGCCCACGTCAACGAGTGGTAGTGATTCGTCGGCTCCACCCACGAGACCCTCGTCTGCTGCTGCGAATAAAGGTGGTGCGATTATCGAAGAGGAGGAAGAGGAAGAAGAGAAACCAACAGAACCATCTGTGGCCTCTGCTGCTCCTACTACCGCTTCGCCCGCCACACCTCCACCTCGAACAAGTTCACCACTCGCCTCTACACCCTCAAAACCTACTCACACTCGAACCCCCTCTTCCCCACCTCCCATTCATCCATCACGTACAACATCCCCACCACCAGTCCCTCAGAGGGCGTTACGTCATTCTGCTATTCTAACCTCTGCGATGAACGTTCCGTTACCTGATTCTAGACCTGGTACACCTAATGCATCTGGGGTGCCAAGGGAAAGGAGGATGGCTTCACCGGGAAGGCCACAATCTCCTCCTGCGAAGTCAGATAGGAGGAGTGGGTCACCAGCTGGAGTGGGGAGGGCGAAGTCGCCTGTAGGCGGGAGCGTCGTGAGTGGAAGTGTGGTGGGAGGGACAGGACCAGGACCAGTGCCGCCACCGATACCGAGGAGAGCGGCGGCGAGGATTAGACCTGTTTCTCAGACGAAGGAGGAGGAGTTGGTTAAAGCTACTGGTGGTGTTGGTGAGGCCAAGGAAACGAAAGTGAAGGAAGAGATCCAGACGTCCCCGCCACCGCCGCCACCGATTTCGGCTGATCCTTCTTCTGAAGCGGATTCGGATGTGTTTGTTGATGCGCAGGAAGAGGGTGTGGGTGCTCAGGGGATTGAACATTCGAATTCGGGTGGGTCTGCGAAGACGACGACGGTGGGTGGAGGTGGAGGTGGTCAAGGTGTTGAGGTGAATGGAAGTGGAGGTGGAGGTGGTTTGGAGGAGAAGACGGTGGTGGAAGAGGAGGTGGAGGGGGGTTCACCCCGTACTTCGAGTATTGGAGATGGAGATGAACATGGACATCCGAAGGAGTTGAATGGTATTGATGAGGATACGAAGGTTGATGTTGTGGGCGGTGTCGTCGGTGTTGGTTTTGGTGAGGAACCAGAGAAGGAGAAGGAAACCGATATGGAGAAACCCAAGGAGGAGAAAGAGAAAGACAAGGAAGTATACATCGGCGACGCCACTTGGGAGGAACGTACTTGGAAGGAAGTTGTTAGATTGAAGGAAGAGATGTTTTGGGCTAGGATTGGGGTTGGTGCTGTTGGTGAGGTTTAGGTTTGAGAGCTTGAGGGTGGTGAGGTGGTGGTGGTGGGTATCTTCGTTGGGGTTCTGATATTCACTATGTCTGCTCTCTAATTCCGGTTTTAATACCTTTGGCTTTAGTTTCTCTCTTTTAATCACCCACCCACCTACATACCTCCATCAGCTTCAGACATCTTACCTTTGGCCTTTTGGATAACATCTCCCTCCTTATTTATTTATGACTAGTCAATCGCGAGTGGATGGATGGTACATATTAATAGGACCAATGGTCAACCGGTCAACTTTGGGACTCTTTTCTGGTACAGTAGTATACGTAGATTTAGACTATGCAATTTGTTGTGTTTTTTTTGGATTTGGACATGGATTCGGTCAGGCTCTGACTGGGTCTGTCTGTCCGTCAGTGGATGAGTTCTTACCGTAAAGACCTTTCAGTCATATCGACGGGTTCAGTGTGCACTGGTAAGTCAAGTTACAATTGCGACATATCTCAAGCGTATGCATACAGTAGTAACATTCCAGCCCCGGGGGTAAACTTTCCGTAATTTACAAATAACCTACATACAGTACACCCTTCGGTATCACGATTCATATGTACATAGCTGACCAGTGACCTAGATCCCCGCCTCCGATTTGGATGTACCGTCACCGTCAACACCGGCAACGACAACTTCACTATTAATCCAAACATCATGTCGTTTAACCAACTCTACGATAATATCTTCTTCAATTTCTTTAAGTTGAGGACCTGCTGGTGTTTGAATTGTTGTTGTTGGATCTATTCGGAGCCAGTATTCGTCGAATGTGGATGATGATGATGGGGGTTCGATGGGTGATGGGGTTTCGGTGGATGACGAGGGTTCGGTGGATGTTGATGTTGGTGTTGATGTTGGTGTTGGTGTTGGTGTGGACGTGGACGTGGATGGGGCTTCGGCGGGTGTTATGGGTGATGCGGATGTGGAGGTGGGCGGAGGCGGAGGCGGGTGTGAAGTTGGGGTAGGAGAAGGAGAAGGACGTTTCGAAACGAAAACAACTTCATATTTCCTTCGATGAAGGTCATTCCCAATAACGACTTGATGACCGTATCGTTCTAATGCTTGTTGAGCTTTTGGGATTAAGAGTGTTTGGTCTGTTTCGAGCTGTGTGTGGTGCGAAGTAACGGTCAGTGTAAGTGTGATAAAGAATTGAGGGTGAAGGGAAGATGTTGAGATGAGAGTGGGAGAGGGAGTGAGGCGAGAGAGGGGGGAGACCGACCTTGAAAGAAACGATGTATCCACCTCTTGACCATACATCCACCATCGGTTTCAAGATTTTAGGTACTTGATCCATTTCAATATGTAAACTTCCTTTCCCCGATTGAATTTTATGTTCAGACTGTCATCAGCCCGACCCAGCAGTAACATTTAGCTTTTGCACGCGTACCACCACAACCACATAAACGAAGAAGACCGACATCCAACTCACCAACTTTTGCCTTGGTAAAAAGAAATCACTAACAGCCGCTGCAAGGTAATACATTCCTTTTCTTCTTAGAATCGATAGTTCTTGGGAAACACTACGGAGGAGCCATAGGTAGTCGTTTACGGTTACGAATGTGATTGTGTGGAGTGTTCCGTTTGAATGGACTTGTTTGTAGGTTGATAGGACTGAGAGGACGGAAGAGCGTTTAGAGTGGGTTATACAGATTTCTGGGGGTGGGGTGGGGGCGGTGGGGGATGGGGTGGAAGAGGTGGATGGGGGGGAGGTGGAATTTGGGAGGGGATGGGGAGAGGTGGGATTGGGATTGGGATTGGGAGGGGAGGTGATTTCGAGAAAGTCAAGGAATGGATTTGTTGAATGAGAGTAATGTCGACTGAAAGGTTGGAGACTAAACTGTCGATGCATGAATATGACTGCATATCCTGCTTTTAAGAAATATTCTGCAGATGTTGCACCTCTAGTTCCTGTGTGTCGATTCAAACGGATAAACCAAGGGTTAGAAATTAGTGGGAAATGGGGGATGGATGGACGATGGACGAACCGGCACTAAAGTTATCTAAAAATCGAACGCTACATCGATGAAAATCGTAAATGAAGTGGGAGTGGATGAGAGAGAGGGTTTGCTCACACATTAAGCTCTAACGGTACTGTCGTACCACCACTCTACAAGTCGTCGTCGTCGTCGAACGGAACAACAAAGCCACGACAATCCCCGTCATCATCAGCTCCTCCATACTCCTCAACATCATGAGCGAGCTCACCGTTACAAGTACAACCTTCCTCCCTTCCCTCATCTGTTTCTGAACAAAATCTCTAACACCCGCTACATCATGATCAAGTGTAGGAGGTGGCGGTTGAGTTGTGAAATAAGATTCGGCTGAGAATGAAGTGGACATTTTGGTTCTGCCTTTCTCTCTTGCCAATTGGTATCACTGCAAGTTGAAGTACCGAGTCGAGTTCGATTAGCACCTGCAGTTTGGTTATACCCTCGATTGCAAGCGGGGTCACCGGTTGTAGTTAGCCAGACCAGTCACCGTAGATCGTGTAGAAAGCAGTCAACCAGAGGCGGTGAGCGCCTGAATTTGGCGCTGAGGAGGTGTTATCGTCGATCCGGAGGTTATCGCAGTGTGCGTCGAGGCGACGCCCGATAAGCCCGAGCGGGGTCCTCGCCTCAGGCTAAACCTGAATTTCCAAACAACCGCCGCTCAGCACCTTGCACAGCGCGGGTATATAACAACACTCTCAGCTGTAGCACTTGACATTGGTACCGTTCTCAGACTTGCTAAGGCGACCCAGACCCTCCATATCATCGAACGCAACTCACCACTTGAGTAAGTTCACTCGAGCGCCTTGACAGCAAGGGAACAAACCAACCACCGTCTTGAACGCGGCGCGCCTGGTTGGTTGCTCCTGGTGACGAACAACGACGACGATTTCTCAGCGAGCATCCCTTCATAACACTTCTCAGACTCTAGCTGGCTTGGGCTGTGCACACTTCGATTCTGGCTGTCTCTTTATCACCACTCAGGCTATTCCATTCGCCTCCGAATCCGAAGAGCGGCTTCAATTAAATAACATCGCATCCACCCTACCATTCAACGTTTCAATATTCATCCCAAGTATATAATAAACACTCCAGGAAAAGCCCGGGATGAATCCTTCCTTCGAGTCCGAATCCGAATCTCCCACTGGACTCAAAGTCGAGACTTCTACTAGTTCCCCTTCGTCTTCTATCAAACTCTTAAGCTTTCCTCCTCCTCCTTCCTTCACTTCTCCTTCTCCTACTCTTCATTTGTTTCGGTTGGATTTACCTAACCTATGTCCGAGTCGTAATATGGGAGCTGCTACCAGTAGATGGTCACGGTTTCGGTCGCAGCACCACCACCACCACCAAGAGGAAGCGGAGGAAACCTGGAATATCTTGTTAGCGGGAGATGGAGGTGTTGGGAAGACATCTTTTGCGTATCAGGTATGTTTTTGCATTATTCGTATGCTGTGATGCATTACCATTGCCATTTCTTTTACAGTGGTCACAGAACATTCACGGTGAGTAGTGCACAACTTATTCTGGTCATGGACTAACCCATTGTTTAGAGGTACGTCGTTGTTATCCTACGTGGATCTGGTGTTGACGCAGTGTAGCCCACATACGACCCAACACTCGATGAGGAACATCGTAAACTGATACTCGTCGATAACAAACCGGCTGAGATCCACCTATTCGATTCTTGGCCATCCACTCGTACGCCCCCTTTCCCTCCCCCCCTCTGCCTCCGTCACCTAACCTACACACCACCACCTCCAGTACGCTCCTTACCCTCTGTGAACGATAAAATCCGGTACGCACTCACTCCCTCAATGCATCTCTTCCACTCAAATTCTCAAACTGATGCGCTTCCACCCGAAATAACAAAAAAAAGTCAAACACACGCTTTTATCATCTTCTACTCTATCGCCGATCGACATACCTTCCAAGATGCAGTATCTTACTGCCGACACATTCGTTCCGTTCTTTCATCACCACCGCCTTCCTCGCATCCAAATCCCTCGCATCCGAATCCCAAGTCCAAGTCCAAATTCATATTCACATTCAACTCCCCAAGCAAGAAACCATTCAACGACAACTACCTAACCTTCATCTTAATCGGTACCAAATCCGATTTATCCGAACAACGTCAAGTTTCATTAGAAGAAGGTCAAGCATTATCAAACCAACTTGGATGTAAATTGTTTTTTGAAACTCAAACCGTGACGTCGACCGGAGATGGTAGTGGTGTGAATGGGGTGATCCAAAAGTTGGTTAGGGAGTTGAGAGGTTTACCGCCGAGGCCGAGGAAGTTGAGGAAGAAGATCAAGTCGAAGAAGGCGAGGGAGGGAGTAGCGCAGATCAGAGGGTAACCTTGATTTGGGCAAGTTGCGGATCTCACTCAAGCTTCCGTTTTGTGGCTATCCATTCGCTCATTGACATCCATTCGTTTTTTCGCTTTTTTCGCTTCGGACACATTCGGACTCTTGGGACACTGTACAATCCTGGAGTCTACTCTACGCTCTACGCTCTACACGCGCCTTCTCCTCGCTTTTCACTCCGCTCCTTTCCTCCACTCTCCTCCGCTCTGCTCGCCGACCTTTCCGGACTTTACTCGCTCCTATCATCTGACTGACTTCATTCCCAACTTCCCAACTTCCTTCCTATCATTTGTCATTTGTCAAGAACTCTTCGTTCTCCTGATAATCATGACGTCCTTCTCTAACCCGGTTCATTCCTACCTACTCCTACTCCTGCTACGTACACTCCCATACGATCCTTACTGCATACTGCATATCATCCCCTCCTCTCCCTCTGAGTAGCGCTTCTTTGTTCACTCCTTCCTATCACTCCTTCGCTCATTCCTTCGCTCGCACACCACGCACCCCTCCACGCTCATTTCACGCAAAGTTATAGTTGTAACTTTTATCTTATCATTGTTGTACCAATAATGTAAACCACCACGTCACATACATATTGTACGCACTCGTTCCCGGGCCCAATATTCGTTCATTCATTCATACGTTTATCATATTCAGTCAACCCACACTCTATAGAGCTCTTCTCCAGAAGTTTACACCGCATTAGATCTGAAAACCCTGGGGGATATGCTCATACGACCATGAATTTATTATGACGAGGCACTCTTCGGATCCTAAGGCCCACAGCTTCTTCAAGTCCAAGTCCATGATCTTCTTCTGTCGATCCTCGCCTACAACTTGAATACCACATACCCACACCTACAGTACTACCCACACATCGTCATCCATTAGATCCAACAAGACTTCTTCTTCTAACGGACCTAACCTACGTACAGCATCGCATTTTGCTTTGCTTCGAAAGTTCGAGTTCTTTTTTACCACTCATTTTGTTTTGCTGTGCTACTACGTACGTGCTAGGTTTTGCTGTGTCGAATTCTACGTACACGTCCCAGACTCGGACGGTGTAATTGGGTTTGGGAAAGTGGAATTTATTGCAAGGTGAAAGAAAAGGCTGTGTACCATACTCATACTGTACATATAGAAGAACGATTATATTAAACTCACGATTACAGTAGAACATATGTACGCCGATACAAGATAAGAAGAATTTGTGAACGTATGTTCTATAATTACCCACCAAAGACGGAACGAGATAAACCTATAACCAGAATGCGCGCGGGGAAACCGGGGAGGAGTATAACTTGGTGGAGTTAGTGAATCCAAAGATACAGGATTGTGATATCCGGGAGTTGGACGAAAACAGAATTCGAGGCCGAGGGAGGATTCGAAGACTACAGTCGTACTGCGTCCTCGAGAGGTTCAAAACGATTTTTGTCAGATTATGACCCTTCAGAAGAAGTACGAACCAGCAGCCATGAGGCAGAAGCGAGTCTGATAAAAGACACGGTATACGTGAACTTTCCTGAACTCTCTTGTTCCTAAAAACGAAACTTATCAAAACATAGTTTACTGTAAGCAAGGAGGGAGGTAATGCGACTTACCCACCCACCATAACATCATCATCATATGCATGCATGGTCGACCACATGTCCGAGCTGCCGAAATGTTGTGAATACCAGAACATTGTTTGTGAAGGTCGCTATTACCACCAATTGCAATGCGACTGTACGAGGTACGGAATGCTCGTCCGGAGGTTATTAGTTAACGTTAACTCAACACTGGAAGTGGTCAACTCGGGACGCCCAAGACATTGTGGTCAGATTTTGACACATTAGAAGAAGTAACTGCAACGAGATGGACCTCGCGATCGAACTGGGGGCCGTAGAGGGATCAAGCCCAAAGCCAGAATCGCGTCGGAAGTCGCCCTGACATTGATAGGGCAGCTCGAGAGGTCCAAGAACGACTGTTTTTTGGTAGATTTCGATGCTGTACGTGAACATCTTCTGGACTTCCTTCTCAGTAAGAGTGTTGTAGTGAGAGAAAAAAAACGAAACACGAGCAGGGAAGGTAATGCGACTCACCATAACAAATCACCAATGCATCATGGTCAAACCGCATGTCCGGGTTGCCGAAACGCTGCATCCGTATCGCGAAGGCTTGACGCCAGAATAAGAATCGCACGTCCTCCAAGACATCCTCGGAAGGCCCAGAACGCGTTTGTCAAAGTGTTGAACGTTGACCCTTCAAAGTCCAAGCCATGACGGAATGCACATTGCAGACTCGGTTTTGGGGTAAGATGATGTGTTGTTGTACCGTGTACGTGAACTTCTGAGATTTCTCGTTAGTAACAACGATGAAAATTATCAAATATAACTTACCGTAAGCAAGGAGGGAAGGTAAGTAATGCGGCCTACTCGCTATAACACTATCAGTGCATTTTGTCCACATGTCCGGAAGGTTGCCAAAACGTCGTAACTTATCTATGTATGATCGCATAACAACGCCTCATCCCCGTTGGACGTTGGACGTTGAATAAAGCAATCAAACCCATGAACATGCTGCATAGAGTCTGGACTCCGTTTGCATTAATTTCCGTACTTACAACAGAAACCCGAAAACTCGCGATTAGATAGAAGGCATCACATGGACTGGCGTACCTCGTCCTAGTACACCCATAGGTCACCACACTTGATGATGAGTGAGTTACACAACATCATGCATAGTTATATGCAATGCAGTATGGTACTGCCAGTGCATACCGCCCAGACCCTCGTTAGAAACCGACAAACGATGAGAGTTAAACGCCGCTGTCAAAATCAATTTAGGAAGACTCGAGAACCTCTCGGCATGTGCACACTCCAGAAACTAGACAAGGTTAATTGGTCTTTAGAGCGTGGAATTGATAGGACATCGATGTGGGGTTACCGGTTACCGGCTCATGTTTCCAACTTTGAACTTCCAGGTTCTGTGGCACACGACAGATCCCTCTCTGTCCGTCGGACCGTCATTGTGCTCAGAGCTATAAAGGCACGACACGCGCAGTTGCGTCAAGTTTCGAGTTTCAAGCTTGAAAATTGACCCGCTCGGCATCGCAAGTATATGATGTCGGAAAAACAAGAGAAAAAGAACCTGTATGAAAAAAGAAAAATAACTTAATCAGAACGTGTCAAAACATACTCGAAGTCGCACCCACGGAAACGAAGACCACACATACATCCCGGTATCCCGTCGGCTCAGGGCACCCCCAGCGCTCACTATACGTTGAGATCACGGTATATCTACCCTACCCATTTACCTACCGAGAACAAATTTCTTTCCATCGGGACCTCACGACAAGCCGACTCGGCGAATCCGTCAGAATACCCCAGGAGCCAGGATAGGATAGACAAATGTCGACAACGTTTCTTTCTAGGTTTCTAGGTTGCCAGGGTAGACGTCCTTGTTTTTTTTTACCCACAAGAAACCTCCAAAGGATATGTGTTGATATCGAAAGTCTGAATCAGGATGATCAGCTGTCACGGTCGATTTAAGGTATTGGGCCTGTTGGGGGTCGGGAACACTTACAGGATTTGAACGTGTCATTTGGGTTCAGGCCTCAGTATAGTCTTGCCGTTCGGCATTGGCAAACGATTGAAGAGGGAAAGCGGACTATGAGAGGAGTTCCTTGAATCCACAAGGAGAATGCAAAAGGGCGAAGGGTGGTGTTCATGTTGAACCGTAAAGACAAAATTGGCTCGTGGCACGTAAAGGTTTCAGGTAAGGCCTGAATGCTTTCGTTAAAAATCACGATGAGCATATGTTATCTTTGTGTGCCACAGGAGCCCTTACGATTGTGCCCGCAGTATGTATAATCCACTGATAATGACACCTCCACACATGATGTATGCACTGCCGTCTGGGAGGAAGGAAAAACGTTTGCTAGTCAGCAAACCGACAATTTAAAAAGAGCGAGAAATGAGCAAAAGTATGACATCACAAACCTACCCATCTTTACACTATGTCTTTGAACTTTGTTTGATTTCCGACTCCAGTTTCATCCGCGCACGGCACCTGTCTCAAGAACGAAAATATACGTGATTATCCCCATTTACACGGAAGGATCGGCACCGTGTTGGACCTTGGTGTCGCATCCCATCTGGTAGGGTCCCCAGTTCTAATTCGCTTCGCCTGCAAAGACGCGCTCAGCGACGAGAGCCCCTTCAACACGTGGGATACAACACGGGGAAGGGGAAGGAGACCAGCGGGAAAAATATATACCCGGATAATTCGTAACTGGTGGAGTAAAAAATGATTGAGTCAGCCTTGCCAACGACGACATGTACGTGTTGCCGTCTTGTCCAATGTCAACCCGTCGTATTTCCGATTGGAAGAAACTTGCGTAGGCGTAGGCGCCGGCGTTGATTTGATTATCCAAGTAGAAGGAGCGACAAAGTTGGACTATTTGTCAACGGAGGGGTTGAAAGTGCGGCAAGGAATTTCGAAAGAAGCAGGGTAAGAGACATATGGACCACGAGTTGTGAATCTTGAACATATCAGATACGAAATAGGTAGTAAACGCCTTGGTTACTCACCGCTATACCTCCGAAGACACCTAAAAGGGGTGGTGGCTGAAGTCCATCTATACCCAGGTTCTTGTAGATTCCATTCGCATGTGCGTCACCAAGCTTATAATTACAGTTAGCCTTGTACGATACTTTATGCAAAGTCTCACCTTACAACTAAACACCCGTCCCAGACTTTATGATGGGCATAATTACCACGTTTCCGTAAGGCTCATTATAAAAGGTTACGAAAACCCTGTAGAAGAAGCCACATGCGAGGGAATAATTGACATGCGAGTTCTTCTCCTAGATTACATTTTTCCGATCGAGAAAGGGGAAGATCCACCGTAACTGTGTGTGGTGCGTGTCCCCCATGCCCCAAAATTGTGATTCATAAGAGGCAATTCTCTTGGGATTTAAGATGGGGGGTTGGAAGTGGGGACCGGGGTGGTCGCGCTCATACCTTCCCCCTTCCTCTTGGGTTTTAAACCCTTCACCGCCTTCAGAGCAAGCATCCTCACCCTTCGTGGATGTTGTTCGATATGAGGGTGAAGAGCCCAACGAGCGAGAGGCGAGCCCACTCAATTGCAAGCAAGCAGCCGTCGCCGGTGAAATCGGAGCAGAGTCGGAAGGAGAGTGATATGAAGATTTTATTGGTGGGCGATAGGGATATTGGGAAGAGCGCGTTTGCTAAACGGGTATGTGCTCTGCTTATTTCGTCGCTGGATGGTTATCGAACAGGGTGATAGTTTGTCTGGAAACGATTTGAGGGTAAGTCCATCATGATGGGTGAAGCTATCTGTGCTCACCACTGGGTTATATGACCAGGTATACATGTAGGCAGCAGCGTGTGCTTCGTATATGCGCATATAATGACGCCTAGCAGCACCAACATCAGGCGGGCATGAAGGATCTTTATAGAAAGGGCGTCGTGTTAGATGGAAGAAACTTGCACGTGGATCTTTTAGACTTTTATGATGCGGATAGTGAGTTCGTCGTCGCCATATTCCATCATTCCACTACTGAGCGCACACAACTTTGGGCTATAGTTGAAGATTGGAAAATTCAGGATAATATTATCAGGTATCCTCACAAATCACCTCCCTGTCCATCTGCTAACCCCATCCAAAGTCAAGGAGACGGATTCATATTGATGTACTCTGCCAACCGGCGGAGTAGTTACGAACGTCTAGAAACGTTCTACCAATCCATACTTCGCGTGAAAGGTGAAGACTCGGGGAAATCCATCATCCTCGTTAGCACGCAATGCGACAGCTTGACCGCACGAGCTGTATCGCTTCAAGAAGGAAGAGAACTGGGAAGGCAATTTGGTTGTCGATACTTCGAGACGTCTGCGAAAACTGGAGATAATGTGAAGGCCGCGGTGGGGTATCTGATACAGCGATTGCTTCGTGATGGTTGCGACCACGTTGAAGATACGACTCCCAAGGATGTCAGGAGTACGAGATGCGCAGTTGCAACTCCGCCGAGTCCGAGTCCGAGTCCAAGGAAAGGCAGAGAGAGCGTGGAGAGTTGGAATCGCGTTAGCTTGCAGACGATGTTGTTGCGACTGAGAAAGTCGGCGAGCCTGACAAACACACAACGGACGTTGGAAGTAGTCGCTAGCTAGGCTTGTCCGCTCTTTTGAGTCGTTTGTACCTTGTATAGTCCATGTGCTTTGTATAGTGTAGTCCACGTTTCTTCTGTTGATCATGTCGCGATCAGTGTCGAGGACCAGGTGAAGCTGTGCCGTCATGCTGTCCAAACCAAGGCTTTTTACCCCTTAAAGCAGCCATTCGCCGCCTGTTGTTGTTGAGTGGACGCTTTCCGTCTAGCAAGTGGTACAACACCATACCCTCTACACAGTATGCTCTCCTCCGACTTCACAGCCACCGATGCGGAAGAGAGCCTCGTTCTCACCATTCTCAGGCACGCCGATCCCAACAACGACGGGTTCCTCACGGGAGATGCTGCGCTGGCCATCTTTTCCAAAAGCAACCTCCCACCAGAAACACTTCACGAAATCTGGGATATTGCAGACTATGAAAAGACTGGACAACTATCTAACCAGGGTCTGGCTATCGCTCTAAGACTTATGGGGTGGGCGCAACGGGATGAGCCAGTCAGTCCGGCGTTAGTCAACCGAGGTGAGCGGTGTGATGTCTATACGGTTGGGAGGTATGAAACATCTGTGATCGTTCGTTCTTTTAGAGGGACCTTTACCTATCTTGCATGACCTTGACATACTGGACGAATCTGCCAGCGGACTAGGGGACTTATCAGAGGAGGATGCGCGCAATTACTATGAAATGTTCAAGGACCGCAAACCGGTGAATGGATTTCTATCAGGTGCGTATCACACACATTATTACTGCAGTAGCGCCCACTAAACCATCGCATCTACAGCTGAAAAGGCCCAAGACGCTTTCATGGAATCAGGACTACCCATTGACGACCTGCTTCGCATCTGGTTTGTGGTTCGACTTGCTCTCAGGATCATGTCTTCAACGTCGCACTTAGGGACCTCTCTGACTCAGAAAATCGTGGAAAGCTCGATTGCAAAGGCTTTGCTATTGGGCTACATATTCTCAAGGCATATCAAGCTGGCAGTGTCCCTTCTATTCCCCTAAAAGTTCCGTTGCAAATATACGATCAAATTGCGCAGCAGATGGAGCTTGTTTCAAGTCCACCTCCGCCATCACCCGCACCACCGCCATATTCTCGTCCGCCAAGACCACCAAAACCCGCGTCGCTGATTGCGGAAGGTATGATGGCTGGACCTTCGTCAAGGCCATCACCGACAATGCGACATTCAATGGTTGCATCACTCCCTTCACGCAGCACGGTCCTACTATGGGATATCTCAAACGAAGAAAAGGCTTATGCCGACGAACAATTCGATAAACTGGATGTCGAGAAGAAGGGATATCTTGAAAACGAAGTCGTCCGAAGGTTTATCTTACATTCCAATCCCGATCTCAATGACCTTACGGAGATGTGGTAAAGTCTCTCTTCCCCATTCCTTGCGTCATACGCTAAACACGAGGATCTTTAGGAGTCTCGCTGATTTAGACCAGAATGGCCTTTTGACCCGGAATGGGTTTGCCATCGCGGTGCACTTATTATCACTTAAACTCGGCGAGCTACCGCTTCCTCCACCCGAAGTCCCACCTCGAAGTCCCACTATTACCAAGCTAGCTGCCCGCAATTCAATACTACTCAAGACTCGACCCCCTCCTCCTATACCCTCAAAGGAAGGCTTGAGTCCAACCTTAAGCCCCAAGATTTTTGGAAAGTTACCTGTACCACCTCCAGAACCCCGGGTCCACCCCAACGGACGCCTCCATAGAAGTGTCTCTGAGTATCAGATGCCGAAGCCCCATCGACCTCGGTCATCTACTGGTCGTACGTTGATTTTACTTCCAAGTTCGATTTTGGGTTACACTTTTTGACTTTTTGCTTTGCAGTAGGTGCAGGGGGACTCGTGCCTAAACCTTCGAAGTTATTGAAAGTACCATCGCAAACCCTCAGACAATCAAATATCGGTTCTGCTTCTCCACCTTCACCTTCCCCCGGTACGCTCTTCCCGACTCTTACCTGATTTATCTCTTATATTCACATTAACCAGACACCAGCGCTGAGCACCTAGCGACAATCGAACGCCTCCAAACAAGCTGCATCGAGCTGCAAGCCAAACTCATATCTGAACAACGCACCACCCAACGCCTCGAACACGAAAACTCCTCCTTCAAAACCAAACTCCAAGACATGGAACAATCCATGTCGGCCGTTCTCTCCGCAACTTCCGACGCTAGCGATCGTAAAACCGAACTACTCCAGGAACTCGCCCAACTTAAACTCAAAGCCGAAGCCACAGACGAAGTCCACGTCGAACTCATCGAAACCAAACAACTTCTCCAAGAGTCGATGCAGGTTTCACAGTCGCTTCGGTTGAGGTTAGAAGATATGGATACGACCACAGCGGTTTCTACAACGGAGAACGATGAACTTAAACGTCAGAACGAGGAGTTGAATGCGGAGATTGATGTTTTGAGGATGAGGGTGCAAGAGATGGAGAGAGCTTTTTCAAGACCGACGAGAGAGAATAACGAGAGGCAGATGGAGGTTCTGATGGCTGATGTGACTAGGGAGAACGAGTCTCTCAAAGTCAAATTACGGGAGATGACCGCTACCTTGGAACAAAACACAGCCTCACCTCGAGACAGAGCTCGTAACAGGGACTTGGAAGACACCAACCGAAGGTTAACCCTCCGAATGCAAGAACACGAAATCGAAGCAGCAGCGTTTAGAGTCGAACGAACTTCCTCTGAAGCTTCAACACGTGAAAACGTATTACTTAAAGAACAACTTCGAGAACTTCAAAGGAAGTCTGAACAGGACGCTTTGAAGTATAGGACGAAGACTCAGGAGTTAACGAGACAGGTGGAGGAGTTGAGAGGGGAGAGTGAGAGGTTGAGAGAGTTGGAGAGGATGTTGGGTGAGGCTAGAGGGGAGACGCAGAGGTTGGCGGAGAGGATGAGAACGAGGCCTCCAAGGCCTCCACCCCCGCGAGGGCGGCCTGCGTCCCCCCCGTCCCCGTCCTCATCTTCGAGAGCGCAAATGCAGGAGGAGGATATGAGCCTTCCTCCGCCAGCCTACGAGGCTATTCCTATTGCGCTCGCTTGACGGCTCTACGTCGTACGCTGTTCAGTGCTAGGGTGTTGTTGTATGTATTCTTCGCTCGTGGACTCTGGATTCGGGATTTGCGTATGTGCGTTTTACGCTAATCGCGCTGCATGTAATTTATGGACTAAGTGTCACGATTGTATTAATCTTTACTATGTCCTTTCGTTATGATCAACAATACCGCACCGGTTGGACAGCTTGGTACAGCGGATAGCAAACTTCAAGTCTGACGATCAGAGCTTGAGTTGGTAGATCATGGTGTCAGTTTGTTGGTTGCAGATATTATATGTGGGAACGACTGTCTTCCCATAAAAATATATCGCGTGGAAAGCCAGGCCAGTTGCAGAGCTGATTCGGATGCCTAGAGCGTAACGAGCGGCTAAGAGCGAAAGTGCAATCCAGGGCCAGGTGATCTCTCGGAACGACACGATGGAGTAAAAGCTGAGAACATTGATATTCCAGTATATATTGACCAGAGGCGATCTTTCGACAGCAGCGTACCGGTAAAGCCAACCGCCTGCATCGACAAAGGCCGGGTCGCATGAGGTTCCACGACACCAAGTCAACGGAGCACAACTCGCCCGGCTGATAAGCGCATTAATTACCGCGTAGTAGGCGGTGGCGACAGGTCAGATCTGGCCTTGTCTCCAAAAGTAACAAGGGAGTAAGTAGTAGGTGTCCAAAAAGAAGAGGGGGATCATCAGTCAAACGGTTCCACAGTCGAGCCGTGCCTTGCCGCTGCTGGAAACCTACTAATCTCAATACGGCGTCCGTAGCATCGGAGGAACATGGTTCGTGTGTGTGTCCAGATATCGGAACATCGCAAGTTGACAAGATCGTCGAAGATGAAAACGAGCGGTAGGAGCAGAAGCGCCGTGGACGGGCTGATAGCAGACAATTAAATTTGCGCCTATGTAGTCTTGGTGATAGCGCCACCGTTCAGCGATGGGAGGGTTGTCAAAGAGCGGGGAGCCTCGAGTCGTAGGGTCGGGGAACGCAAGGTGTTGGGATGAAGTCGACCGTATATGTATCGGTTGATGAGACCACAGAACGGGTAGTTTGATATGGCCTCGTGATGGGCACTATTACACTGGGATAAGATGGAAGTGTGCCACGTCGAGCATGGGCGGAATCAAGACCTAACCCTCGGAAAAGCATTGAAAGTGAAAGATTGGAACGGGTGGGCCAATCTGGAACAATTCACATCAGCCATCCAAGAATGAGAAGAACAAGGTGCCTTACATTCCCAGTCAAGTGAGATTGTATTCTAATCGCCAGAGTTCCGAATGAACAGACGCTAGTAGATGGTGCAGCAAGACTTGCCCCCACTCTGCCGGGTGTACCGACCCTTATCGAGCCGAGTGAAAATCCTTGCAATCCCCCAAGCCTCATCTCCGTGGCGTCGGTCAGTTTAGAGATAACTTACAATGCGAGGCATCGGTCGAGTCCTAGTTTCGGACATTGGTCGTTTGATAGGGCCTGTGTACAATAACGCCAGCCTGTCAAAGTATTGAAATTTTACTCGCCAATCTAGTGTTCAATCCCGTCGGATAGGTAATAGCAAGTATTAATACCTCCTCAACAAAGCCTTTTCTGAGTCTTGGGCTCCGTCGGATACCTTCGTGGCGTGCTGAAGGGTAGAGAGAATTTGAGAAAGATACGGATGGATACGACAAGCAGCAGCCGAGGGTATGTACATTTACGAGAACGGACGGACCGCTCCCACATCAATCTACATCACCGACGGGCCGGAATCATGACCAGCTCTTCCCTTCGGCACAGTGGTAGCACACAAACGTTCCAAGCTCAAGGAGCCCCTGTAACGGCCATCCAAACTCATCATATAAAGACAAGCTCGTCATGATACAGGATATTCTACCACCACTAGTATGCTCCCAGCACAAACAACCGCCCTTGTCATCGGTGCTGGCCCTACCGGAGTAGCCGCTACCATTTCCCTCCTCAAGGCAGGTTGCAAAGATGTCGTATTAGTTGACGCTTCACCAGCCAGGTCTGTCTTTACCTCGCGCGCAATGGCCATACACGCGGCGACCTTAGAGGTTTGTGTCCTGACGAATCTTTGGCGCTGAGGACTGACCGAAATCAGGCGCTCGAATCTATTGGCTGTGCGGATCAGATGGCCAATCGCGGGATCCAAAGCCAAGGGGTCACTGTCTGCGACCGAAAAAGCCAACTCCTTACTCCAGGATTCACCACCCTTGCACCGTACACAAAGTACCCATATGTCTTGTTCCTCCCACAACACATCACGGAGGAAATCCTCGAACAGACCCTGGAGAACATGGGAACTAAGGTGATACGCTCCCACAAGGTTGTCAGTCTCCAGGATTCTGGGGTCGAAGGGGTGACGTCTGTCCACTTCGAGAACGGGTCCGTGATCAACGCAAGATACATTATTGGAGCCGATGGTGCTCGGTCAACTGTAAGTAGTGGATCAATTTAAAAGATAGCCGGACTGAAGAGCTTACCTCGGCCCACTCTAATACCATCTTTCGTTCATTTGCCACAGGTCCGTCAACTGAGTGGCATAAACTTTACAGACCCTGATGGTGAAGCCTCCGATACAGAAAACGCTGCTCCACAGATGGTGTTGGCGGACGTCGTTTTCAATACCACAAGCCCTGCGCTACCGGTTGATACTGCCTATAGTGTCATGTGCAGCGAAGGCTTCATCCTCTGTTTCCCCCTTCCCAAACCCCTGGAAGGCGATGAAACACCCTACCGAATTGCATTTAACCTTCCATTATCCCAAGCAACCCCACCTTCCCATCCTACTACCGAGTTGATCCAGGAATACCTCAACAAACGAGGCCCCTTTGGCTTATCTTCCGACCCATCGGTTAACCCATCACCAATACATATCACGAAAACGATCTGGTCAACTCGATTCAGAACACATTCAGCCGTTGCTGACACCTTCACAACAATACTCAAAACGGAGTCTGGCAAAGAGGGTGCTCACGTATTCCTAGTCGGAGATGCCGCACACGTTCATTCTCCTGCAGGCGGACAAGGGATGAATTTGGGACTTCGAGATGCTATCGGTTTAAGTGCCGTACTCACCCGTCATGTGGAAGGGGATTCCACGGCTCTTGAGGAATACGCAAAAGAGCGCCATGAACGCGCTTTGACGACTATCCGTCTGACGAAGAGGGTTATGGGTATTTTCACTGCTCTCTCGACTCCAGGCGTGTTTGGGGGCTTACAAGCCGCGGTTGTGTGCTTTTTTGGGTCGCTACCGTTTGTGAAGAGAATGTCTGCTTGGCAGCTAAGTGGGTTAGGGAATAGATAAAGCGTTTCCCTCTCTATTTTCTTGGGTTTTTGTGAAGGGCACATCATCTAGACATGTATATTCAATTCGTAGCCCTGTATATGTATAATTGCTCACGATATCACGGTTCACAATGTCTTCATACTTCTGGTGATAATACACGACACACCACTATGATACCACACCGTTCCTGTCCTTACGAGTTGTCGTAAATATATTCATGGACTAGCAGCGAACCTATGCAAAAGCGCGTCAGGCATGAACAAAGACCCAAGAGTGTACTACTAAGTCCTTACCTCCTGAGGCCGGCAGAGTCGCCGTTGAAAACGTCCTGGCCAGGATTCGGACCCGAATCAGCGGCGTGTTGCAAGAAAGTATAGAAACTAAAAAGGTGAGTTCAGCAATAGTCAACCGTGCAGGATGTTGAGAAAAGATTCACTTACCCCCATCCGGCAGGAAGTGCTCCTGGATTAGCGGGAGCAGCTATCCACAGGGGGTTGGTGGAAGCGAAGGTGGGATTGTTACCAGTGCACTGTTGCCACCAGCTGGTCGTAGTGTAGATAACTACGGAACAAGACGTCAAAGATCCGCTGTACAGAAGAAAAATTAAGTGTACCTGGGAATCTCCCGGTCCTCGAACGATATGTATTAGAGAAGTCTCTAATCCATAGATCCATGGAACCAGGATTCAGCCCATAGCATGGATGGCCGTTGGGGCCAGCTAAAAGTCAACAATGAGTCAGCGGTACACGGACAAAATGTGAGAAACTGACCTTCGAGGTGAAGAACACCTGGGAGAGTGCGTCCATCTGCGATCCAACCACCTACATAAGTAAAATACAATCAGCAAAGACAATCGCACATGAAGAGGTTTCAAATAACCTCCATTCCCGATGAAGAAGTTAGCTTGCGCGGAACCAGGCGACTGCTCCGGACGAGCAAAGTGGTATGCACCACGGATAAGATCAACACTCGTTGCACCCCCACGTTGAAAGTTGAATGGGGGGCTAATGAATGCTATTTTCCATCAAGGTTAGTCCCAATAATACAAAGAACGAAAAGAAGAAGAATGAAAACTTCGATACATACTGATCCCTTCCGTGGCCTTGATATATGCGAACTCAACGCCATTGGCTTTGACCTGACCCCAGTTGATGTTGGGTTGGTGATCGGAAACGTCGATCCCTTGTGGCTGGGCGCGTTTTTCCAGAGGCGATCCCGCTACGGCGACGACGAGAAGGCTGAGAGGTGCGATCCACTTCATGTTGTTTGAGTAGATAGGATTGCTGGGGGACTCGAGGGTGACTCTGAGGCTTTATAATGGGCAGAGACTGTGCTCTTGGCTGCCTGCGTGTCGATGGCACTAAATCGTAATCGGATATTATTCGTTTCTTCGGAACGGAGGCGAAGTTGAATCTATTCGGTAGGAAGTGTTCCGCCTCGAGTCCTTCGCCACAAGCCAATTTGACAATTATCTGACGGGTTTACGGTTGATGTAGACACTTTCCCCCGTAAGTAGCACCATGAGAGTGGAGTATCTACTTCGTGCATGCACACTTCAATATTAAAACCATCTGGAATGTAGAGCTGGACTCACTAGAACCTTCATTTTTTTCAGGGATTTAGAAGCACAGTGACCACATAACGGAATCGTGGAAGCGAGAACTATTTTTTTCAGTGTAAATGGGAAGGGTAGAACGAGACGCACGTTGTCTGTCGACTATAGGCCGGTTGAACACTCACGTAGTGGTGGTCTGAGCCTCTGAGAAAAACGGACGCCAACGCGCGAGTCAATTCCACTTGCCGAGCTGGTGCATCCAGAAGAAAAACCCTGCCCATCTAAGCAGTCACAATAGATGAAATCACTCAGCGACGCGACGGGTTTTAGGCGTTGACGCGTGTAGACACTCGAACAAGATAATCTTTGCAAAATTTCGGTATTATTTTGAGAAAATACAGTTAACCCGAGCAGAATCATCGTAACCGCGTCTATGAACCCTTAGCCAACCTTTACAAGGCGCGTCAGCCACGAACGGAGGTAAAAGCGGGGCTGGTGAGTGCTCACCTTCCGAGTCCAGCAGCGTCTCCATTGAAGGTGTCTTGGTCACCAGGATTCGCACCAGAATCGGCGTATTGCCAGAAAGTATGGTAGCTGAAAGGAATGCTCAGCAACGGTAAACTCTGCAACATGTCGAGCAGAGACTCACCTCCATCCTGCGGGGAGCGTTCCCGCAGAAGAAGCGTATCGGGCCAACCACAACGGGTTTGTAGAACCGAAGGAATTGTTGTTTCCAGTGCATGTCGTCCACCAGTCAGTTGTGGTGTAGATAACTATGAAGCGAGGTGTTAAAAATTCGTGTGATCATGGGCATATATAAGATAAGACAATATACCTGGGTATTGACCAGTTTTTGAGTGGTAAGTGTTGGAGAAGTCCCTAATCCATGAAACCATAGAAGCAGCACTCAGGCCGTAGCACGTAGCACCGTAGGGGTTGTCTAAAAGTTGAACGTAAGTCAGGTGCACATACGAGTGGAAAGAAACTGACATTCAATATCAAGAGCACCGGGGAGGGTGATACCATCTGAACTCCAACCGCCTACGCATAGTACATTAGCAAGATGACATGCATATTCATAAAAGGGTTCTGACCTCCATGGGCGATGAAGTAGTTAGCTTGAGTTGCACCAGACGAAACGTCTGGGCGAGCAAAGTGGTATCCACCACGTATGATACCATTGTTCGTTGCACCCGTGTATTGAGAAGAGAATTCAGGGTTTGTGTAACCTACGATAAGATGTCGAAGTCAGCTATCGTAGGGCCAGCATATAAGCACATTATACGTACCAGTTCCTTCTGTAGCCTTGATATATGCGAACGAAACACCGTTTGACTTGACAGTCTTCCAGTTGATGCCGGGCTGGTAGCTGGAAACGTCGATACCCTGTGGAGCAGCGCGTTTTTCCATGGGTGAGGCCACTGCGGCGGCGACGAAAAGGCTGAGAGAGGCGATCCACTTCATTATGCTCGAGTAGGTAGGACTGGTGGGGGAGGTAAAAATGATTTCGAGGCCTTATAACAGGTAGAGACAGCCTTGGCCCCTGCCAAATGTGCCTGTGTGTTGATGACGTTGAATCTCAAGCATGCACTGTGTGTGCTTCTCCGGAACAGCGGCGAAGCTGAGTCTATTTCGCAGAAAGCGTTCTGGTTTATGATAGTAGATCTTGCATTGATTCACCACCAGCCATATTGATCAAGGGGGCAGGCCTTGTATTAATGGAAAACCTCGTTTTCGGAACATCGTCTTGAAGGTGGAGTGCATGCGGCGAATCCGCTTTAGTATTGAAACCATCTGAAATACTGAGATAGACTCACTGAAGACTTCATGGAAGCGATTAACAGGCTATAAAAAGCACATCTCCTTGTGCTAATAGACGACGCCATAAGATGGCTGTGTCAAGGAAGCAAGAACATAATTCTCGTTTCTGAGTGCAAATGGTGAAGGGTAGGATAACCCACGTTCTGCGTCGACAGTGCATAGGCTCGCTGGACACATGAACGGTCTGGTGGTCGTGGTGGTATTTGAAAAAAGATCAACGCGTAACACAGACCTCGTCCGGCAAGTTCACTTGCCGAGCCGGTTCACTCAGAGAAGCTTTGGTCGGAAGCGCTCTCTCAGCCCGGTCATGATCTCGTCCTGTTCACTATGCTTTCCACCTCAACCACCATGACTCGAGGTGAATTGGAATACGAGACTAACTTGACACTCTGTCTTCCTAGGCCGTCATCTGGACTTGACCCACGAGCGCCAGTTTTAGTGAACTCACCCATACCCCGCTCAATACCCCCAGACCATGTCCTCATCAGAGTAGACCGTTTCGGCTTCTCAGCTAATAATATCACCTACCAGGCCTTAGGAGAACACCCTCACTTTCGGTATGTTCCAGTACAGATAGCTTCTCTGATTCTTCCAAGCTGCAGGCTTTAATTAACACGCACGATCCTTAGGTACTTTGATTTCCACCCTGCACCGGAAACCCACCCCGTCTCTCCGCACACACACGGGTTAATCCCTGTATGGGGTTTTGGTACCATACTTGAATCGACACATCCAAAAATTCACGCTGGCGAACGTGTATACGGGTATCTTGCGCCAACACGATACCTAGTGGTCTCCGTGTCATCTTCAGATGTCAATAAACACGCTTTCTACGTCCCAAGACCACATCTTCCACCTGGTAAGTCCTCAGACGTACTCAAAGTACCATATGCATTTTGTTCTTTGGGCTTACATGAAGATCCCCATGGGGCCCTCCACCAGATCGCCGACCATACAACCAAATCATTCGATGTGCCAACGACCCCACATACGATCCCAACCCCGTAATAGAGGACGTGACTATGCTCTATAGGCCCCTTTTCTGGACGGCTTACTGGTGTGAGGACTGGCTATCCTCTACCAATTACAGGAACGGTGCTACCACCATTCTAATCTCCTCTGCATCTTCCAAAACCGCGTTCTGTCTGGCCTACCTCATCCGTAAACGCCTCGCTCGACAAACCGACGGTATCAATCCCAACACCAAAGTCATTGGCCTCACATCCCGAAAGAACGTAGCCTTCACACAAAAACTTGGGTTTTACCATGAAGTCTTGGAATACGACA
The DNA here is from genome assembly GCA_004369065.1 of Pluteus cervinus. NCBI lineage: Eukaryota > Fungi > Basidiomycota > Agaricomycetes > Agaricales > Pluteaceae > Pluteus > Pluteus cervinus. The sequence continues at coordinate 64,788 of ML208285.1, read as the reverse complement.
CGTTCGTAAATGCGCCTTTGTTACAAGGAAAGGGAAACCGAAAGAGGATATACCTTGATGTGGCAGGCAATGACAACCTTAACGAGCGAATTCTCGAATTCTTCTCGACCCAGGACACTGAAAACCTTGCTGGGTTGATATCTCTTGGTATGACCAATGTTTCACCATCGACCTCCGCATCCAACGTGGAGTGGAAAGAAAACAACTTCGGATCATCAGAGAAGCGAGGCACTGGCACTCAAACCGGCTTCGAAAACTTCTTTATGGTGGAATGGCTCAATGTCCGGAAGCATCAGCTACCGATGGAGGAGATCTTCAGGAGACAGAACGAAGCGTGGAAAGACCTGATGAAAGACGGTATCAGTTGGGTCCAACTCACCAGAATTTACGGTGGGGAACAGGTAAAACGGGAATACACCCGTCTTGCGAAGCAGGGATTAGGACCAGACCAAGGCATGATTTGGAGTCTATGGGATGAACAATTAGATTCAAAGTATATGGGTACAGCGAAGCTATAGATTTATGAAATCCTATGCGCGAAAATCACCGTACATTGTGTGTTCAGATGTCCATACGAAGAGGCAGAAATCTAATCAGTCAAAGTCCAACGGCCCCTACCGACACTCCATATCCGCCCGCGGTCGTTCAGCACGACAAGAGCCTCTTCAACATGCCATTCACCTAGATTCCGCCACTGATCATCCCGTTTAAGACGGGAGAGAATCTGTTCCTTCGTCACTCCATCATCTGCGTTACTTGAGTTCGGTTGCAGTGAACCCAAAGTAACTCTAGCAGAAGAAGGTTTCGGGAGTGGATGTACTGGCTGCGTAACCAGTTCCGAGATAGCGTTCTCCACAAAGGTGGATAGATAGGTAGCTGTCAATGGGAGGTACGCCTCCTCATCAGGGTTTGGGTCTGATAACTCGCCAGATGCATCCTCCAGAAGCTGCGATCCGCGACTACTCTCGGTGAGCAGATGACTATCCAAACCGGAAGTTGAAATGGAGGAACTTGTCTTCCAGAGTTTGCTCGAGTCGCTGGTGTCACTATCGACGATAGGCCGAGTGTGGCCCTCCCAGATAATGACACTCCCTTCGCGAACAAGTTGTATGACAGCCCATTCAAACAATCTCTTCATCTTCCCTGCGACCTTGTCTGGTGGAAGCGAAGTGCCTTGTGATTTACGTTGAGGGCCCGTTTCGTTCGCCTTCTTTTGTTCTTCCTTAAGACGTCGTTTGGCTTCGGTTTTGACAACTCGTTTGGCCATATCCGCAAGAACTGGAACCCGGCGAAGATAGGATAAGGTAAATCCCGCTAGCCTAGAAGCGGGGTCTACCCTACTCGACGATTTGCAAACTTTCAACTTTTGAAGGGCTTTCGGTGTTTGGTCGGGATCGCTCCAAACCTTGGAAGGTCGAGGGGTTTTATTTGCTGCGAGCTTCTTGGTCGGTCGAGTTGGCATTTCTGGTACTAGAATGGAATGAAACGGATCATCGTCACTGACGCCTTTAATCGCGTTGACGTTGACTGAATCTTCTATCAGCGTCCGGTCCATGTAATGCTTGAGGTAGATTCGGAATGTATTTGCAGTTAAATCGTGGGAGCGGAGTCTAGACGGGTGCCTCAACCTTGGAGGGGTCTGGCAAAGAGTCAGTCGAAGGATAAGGACGCAAAGAGAAGAATCCACTTGGCGAGTGTTTGAAGATTTTGTTGGACTAGGTGCCGCAGATGCTCGGCTTGAACATGAACTTGCTGTTGATGGGCTTGATAGAGCCACGGTCAGATGAGGGGCACCAGATCCAGAAGGTCCTGGCAGAATAGATGATTCTGGTTGCTTTGGTTGGGGAATGACAAAAGACTCCTCAAGCAAATAATGCGTCTGACGGAGCTCTCGTACTTCCTGCAAATGCTGGGGCTCATCATTCCAAGAGCGGCACTTTTCTGTGGGAAGGAGCTCGAGAATACGCACAACGAAATGAAATAAACGAACACGAACCGATTTGATCAACAACGACCTGTCGAATATCCCGCACATTGATAACCTTCCCAACCACACGAGCCAAGGAACCCACGTAAAGCGCTGGCCTCACCGAGGTATTACCCATGAAACGGACAAGAGGGGCCTTCCCCTTCCCGCTCTTGCTCGGTGTCGCCGGTGGATTATTGACCACGGCCGAGAATTTTTTGGCACAATCAATTACACCCGTTCCGTCGTCGACTAACGCATATGATTAGATTGAGATATCTTCCAAGATGAAGGTACCCACTAGAATATACCACACGTCGCTCGTAAACCTGTACTCCCACCACAATACCCACCAGTCGGACGCTTCTGCAAGGAGCACGTCCGAGCCAGTAGAAATCGGTGTCTGGTGTTACTGTTAACACACACATGTATAGTCTCATAATTCAGCAGCGTGCATTGCCTTTCTCGATATTCTGAACCAAGTTGAAGACGTCACGTATCAAACAGGGCGCGATAGATTCGGGAGTCACGGTCCATTTCCATATTTCTTCGGACGAGGGGGTGCCTTTGGGTGTGGTATCCAAGCGAGGTCGTTTTGTGGGCGATGAACTTGCCATCGTTGTTAAAGCGGGTGACAATCGAGGAGAAACGGAACCGTGGCAACAAACGCGTCGCGTGGTCTGATTAAGGCCACGTGACCTCACATAAACGCGTCAGCCTTGACGTCGACCATGACGTGCCTCTCGCGAACTCGGATGCTTCACAGCGAGGACGTACACCGTAAGATGAGTTCAGTTATCTGACGCCATACAAGGTCGTCGAGATCACCGTCACTCCGGAAACCGAGGACGCGTGCATAATATGGCTTGTTCTTTTTCTGCGTACTATACTTGCAATCCTACGTCAGGTTCGATGCTCCTGTAAGTCTCGAACTCGTTTGTAATACCATTCTAAGATTTTCAGACCATGCACAGGAAAGGAGCTTCCCGAACTGCTGTGTCCAAGGCTTCCCTAGATCTTAGACCACCCATGATGCAGTTTGGTTTTCCTTTGATAACTCCGACCCTAGACGCGTGCTTCACAAGATACTCCTCCGTCAACGTTTTAACTGCTGTCCAAGAGCTTTGCCTGGACAAGGTGGTACCAGCACACAGTAGAAATTCTCATAACGATCCGATAACTTATCGACGCTTCAGACACTGGTTGACATTGACACTGTTGCGATTAAAGGGCAGATCTCCCTAAGCCAATCCCATCAGAACCCGGACACGGATACGAGTTCAATACGGCAATGTGATCTACAAAGTTATTATCAGTGCAGCATGCGGTTTGGGTACTATTGACATAAGAACCGTGAGACCGCTGGCAATTACGCTGATTCCTAGAAGCTGAACTTACCAGGAGTGGCTCCACCCTCGTTACAACGCCGCCAGTAATCGGAGCAGTGCAAGTCATCACAGAATCATGTCAAGGCTAGGCACGCGAAATGCGGAGAGAGTGGTCTACATCCAACAAAGATGCCTGACAATAAGGATGAGAACAACCCTCCCCTACGAGGGTGCCGAGCTGAATCAACTGGTCAGTAAGACCGCGAGAGGGTCGGTACGCTGTTGCAGCACTGGATGGAACCAAAGTCTTTCTAGGACAATGAAATCGTCGAGGATACTCAATGGAGTAAAGATGATGACCAAAGAAGATGGTCGCCTCCCACCGGTCATTGTTTCTATACGACCTGAGCTCGTATGTAGGAGACAGTAAAAGATCCGATGCATGGCTCCGAACGAGTGGTTTCGGGCGCTATTCTGCAAGGCCATAAAATCACCAGGCGCACCTTGTGAGACGTCAGTTACCCTCGAATTTAATGTGAACATCAGGATACTCACAAACCATCGCATCCCATTGCTTCGCAAAAAAGGTTTTGAACGGATTGAACTGCCACAAATCGCAAGTGACTGGGGTGATTGCTGGACAGGGGATACGGAACAAATTGAGAGCATAGAGGGAGAACAGTTCTCCCTATCGCTTGGGAAAAGGGCTGGTCTCAGAACGCAGGAGGAGTGTACGACGACGTAGGGTTTGACACTCGTCTTCGTTCTCGATTATGCGTTTTGCTCAGAAATGCCTGGCGGCTTTGCCGGACAAGGAAGAAAATAAGGATAGCGACGCGCGCAGGGGCCTCGCGATGCCTAACTTAAGTTGCCTGTCCAGAACAGACGACACCGTCAGGCTATGCATCAAGACTAGAGCTTTGGCCGATATGAACTTCGTGAAAGTTGGCCGTGATGTTGCTGTCCGTTGTGGGTACGCCACGTGCTGTTACCGGGCCGAGGGACGGCTTCATCCTCTGTTTCAAGCGTGGCTTGCCTGTGCATGTGAGGCTCCATGGTGTTGTCACACACCGGGAGTTGGAAGGTTTTGTGGCACATAAAACCCAAAACATTAGTAAATACAAGTGATAATGTTTTGTTCTTTGTTCAGTAGTGCTCGAAATCAAGTTGTAATATGATCTCGACTGCCCAAAACCAAGAGAATAAGGTTTGTGAAGCACATGACATCATGTTAGCAGAGTTATAGAAGGGATATCAGGGGCGATTATAAAACATTTAGTTTATTGTTTCCATTTTTGTATTGGTTAAGTGGAGAGGTTCATGGGATATCTACACACTGCCTGCTGATATTCCTTTTATGAAAACTTAAACAACCCGTTTTGAAAAATGTTCTCTGAAATCACAAAACTAATTGTTTTGTGGATCATGGCACGAAATAGGGCAAGCAATAGGGCAACTACAACGCACTCATGGGGCTATGATTGCCCAATAGTCGGGCAGTGTGAGTCATGCATTGAACCTAAGGTATATATTCGGTGACTAAGTCGTATAGATACAGAGAGCAGGTAGTAGTAATTTGTGCAAGAGACGATATTACCACTGAAGGGGGACAGTAAGCGTAGGGCGAGATGGGCATAATTTGACCCTACCTTGTGGAGAGAGAGGATGACACAATGGTTTTCATCAATGTCAAAGCGGGCATAGTGGCAAAATATGTGTTTGGGTTCGACACGCTTGAGGCTTGGTGAGAGTGACGTGCTATAAATCTTCGCAGGAAAACGAGAGTAAGGAGAAAATGGGTTGGGTGTGTGTGCTGGTGCCAGCTCCTGCTGTCGAACAAGAAAGACTGTATGGTTGTTCTTGTCTGTATAGATGTGTTGAATTGATCCCGGCACAATGGCCCCCCCCTCGTCCAAGTGGTATTCGATAAGGCTGTTCCCGAGATGAGTTGATGCGCGGGAATAATTGATACCTTGATGCCTGAAGTGTGCACGTAGTTTCGAGCCTGCCGGAACAAGGCCGTTGAGGTGGGGTGGGATTCGATCATGGCTGGAGGTGTGTTCGGGGCTCTCTTCGTTGCTGGAGATTTTACCATCATTGTTTATATCAGTAGGTGTACCGTATATCCGGTCAAAGAGCGACTTGATCTCCTGTATGGCGACGGGACAATCACGCTGGGCCACCCAGCGACGTAGACTTGCTGCTTGTAGATAAGTGTGAAGCATAGTGGCTTCTTCTTGGCCTGAATAGAACATATTGAGTGGAGGGTTTTTCAAGCAGTTGAAGGGCTCATACCAGTTGTACCGTTTGTTGGCAACCGCTGCAAAATTCCTATGAGGCGTTCAAATGGAAAGGTCCACCATGAGTGAACAGGGCCAAATTGGCGAAGGAACTCGGGTATATGCAGAGCCATGTGTAAGTTAGTCCGCAGTCCAGCCATTGGATGGAGAGTTTGAAGGTCGCGAACGTATTGCTGCATGTTCTCTTCATAGGCGGTTATACGAGCAGGATTGGTTGTTCGTAAACAGGCAAGGCGAATCGCAATGAAGAGGGCCATAGTGTGGTCAAGAACATCCTTGAAGTGTCGTTGCAACTCGGGAGTTGGATAGCGGGTTTGATCGCTCCAGAATAGAACAAGGGCAATGGGAAGATAGATTTCGGCTAATGTGCGCCATTCGGAGGCTTTAAGAGTACCTGTTGTCTTTGCACCAAAGTGCTGAGGCACAGTTGAGACCCATGAAGGTGTTGCAGTTTCGTGAATTACACGTCGAATGAATTCTAATAAGGCGGGTGTTGCAAATTTGGAAGTCGGGGCATCATTGCGAAGGGGAAACTGTTTACGCTTTGGCGAAGTTAGTTATGGCCAGTGGTATCTGCATGATGAACTTACCCATTCAACAAGAATATCTGCATAGTCTTTTCTCTCTCGTTTCTGAGGCTTAGCACCAGGTTCATCGGGGACGAGATCTGTTACAACATGTACGAGAGCTCTTACATGCCCTTTCGCTAAGCGTTTCTGGAGGTTACCAAGGGTGGCTTCTTCGAAGTTCCGAAGGGGAGCACAGAGCCATCTATGAATATCGGAGAGGCTATTTTTCTCGTTATCAGTCCAGTCGCCCTCATCGTTCGAGGGAATCGGAGAAAATTCGCAATAGAATGCAGCCGCCTCCTTTTCCTTGTGTTCAGCAGTTACCCAGTCTAGATGAAGTACTTGCCGAATGTGAAATTGGACAGCCCCTTCAAGGATGCAGTGCATCGGGTCGACGACGAGTTGGATACCAGGCTTCCAGTAAGGGAGAATCCATAGCGCTGACCAGCGGAGGCCGTGCTGTGTGAATATCTCATCGCGAGCGCGAGATGTTTTTGCTTTACGGTATTCTTCAGCCTTGCAACGTCGGACTTGATCATCATGCAGCACCCAGTTTTCGATATCAACTCGCCCCTTCTCTTTCGGACTGTATTTTTTCTCGTGATAGCATTTGCATACACTACAAAAAAACCTGGCGCCGTGGTTTGCCAATGCCGCTGTTTTTCTCGCAGCGACAAGATCACAGACACACGCCGCAATAGCACTGCGTGTGGAGCGTCCAGTTGGGTACAGTGCGGTTCGAGAGTATTTGACTCCTCGATGCCAGGAAACAGCAAGGTCCTCGATGAGTGGTCGGATGTAGTGGTTGGTGCGGTCTCCATGGGGTTCAACAGGACCTGGGATGATACCAGCGAGGTATAGGTTCTCTGGTTTGTAGCGGATTTCGAGGGGGATGTTGAGGCATGCCATTGAGATGATACCATAGGATATCGAGGATCCCCGTGTCCTTAGACCATTTGGATTGAAAAAATCCACATGGAGAGTAAAGATATAGCGACCTTCGTCATCGTTTCGAATGATGAATGGTTTATCTGTATCAGGCCCAGAAAACGAGCGAAGGAACTTGGCATCAAAAGGACCATGGACCATAGACGACTCATTATCACCGTCAGGATGGGCAAGCGATTCTGCTAGATTATCGCATTCATAGTCCATGACGCGCTCGAGATCTGGCCGAGATAGGAGGGAAGCTAGGAAGTCGTGGAAGTGATGATAATGAAAGGTCTTGAAGGGTTTGCCATCTGAATCTAAGAGGGGGGCACCGCACGGTGTTGAATCGCCACACGGGAGTTCAACATGGACACAAGAGGTAGGATAGGTTACTGTTCTAGTCCCTGGTTGAAGGCTGGGGTTGTACGTGCAGTGACAATCGGGACAGACAGCATAAACCGTGACCTTGTGCTCAAACTTGAACTGGGCAAGGGCGGTATTAATCGAACGGGGAATTTGTTGGATGATACGGTCCGTTGCTGGTGTGGAACCAATCTTCAGCTCAACGAAGACAATTCGGAGAATGAGGGATATCATGAGAAGGATGAAGTCACCCCCTCTTCTGCTGACACCCATGACAACGGAGGCAACCACACCCAAAAACATCGCTGCTTGTGCGATGCAATCTTGACTATTAATCGGGATTCTGTAATGGTGATCTAGGGACTAGATTAGAGAATAAAAACGACATTAGAGAGGAATTACATACCAGAACTATACGGAAGAGGCTCTTGGCCGACTGGACTCGCTTCGTTGATTATCTGGCGGATATTGTCAAGGAGTGGCGAAGTTGCCTCTACGTCATCCTTCAAGTCCTTATTTTTAGCTATTGCGGCGAGTGCGTCTTCGAGCGCCGAGTATTCAACTCTTATTTTAAGGATATCAACTGGGCGAACTTGCTGTGAATTCGACTGTAGTTTGAAGGCAGCCAGAGCATTCCTTGCACGCTGACGGATGTTTTGCAGTATTTCCTTGGCTCGCACCTTCCTCGGATCGGTGCGTTGACCACCTGAAATAAATTGTAGAGAGTTTTACTTGGCGGTAAATGATGCATACCTGAATTCATTATCCTCTCAAGAGAGGCACGAACCTCAGCAGCAGGAACCTCTTCAATTGTATTGAGGAGTGGAGTGCTGACAATTTCTTCCTGGAATTCGTGACGAGATTCCCATAGTGGATTGCGTTGAATGTGGTTTGATATAGATGTTGGCTCTACGAGGGTTATGGTAGCCAATTCATTGATCAGATTGTCAACAGTGGATGGGGGTGATTTGTCTGGGGGATGAGGGGGGGCTGGCCTAGTGAAGGGAGTCATATTTTGACGGGGTAAATTGGGCGGACGTCGAGGGGATTCTGGATTCCTGCCATTGGGCAAAGTATCACGCGTGGCCAACAAGTGTAACGTATGGCGCGCGGGGGTGAATGTCTGACCGCCTGGTGGACAGGACGGGCAGGTGCAAACAATGGACATATTGTGGGACACGAGTGGACGACTTGGCATTTAAAGAAGGGGCTGAAGAGAACGAAAGAAGCAATCATCAAGAAAAACAAAGAAAACAAGGTAACCAGGTGAACGAAAGAGTTCAATGAGCATAACAGCCTCGAAATGGGTGGCTTTGTTCTGGGCGCAACTTGGGGCACAGTACAACAAGGATGGTTATTTCTGGATATGAAAGATATTGTACATATTCGAGATCAGGTAGCAACCACCTCATGGATAGGATAACGTATTTTCGATGGCCTGAGCTCCAAAGCAATGTAATCCGCACTTTGCTTTTCTAGCCACACCTCATCATATAAATTGAGAGGGAGCTCACAAACGTTACGATCTAGAGTGACAAGTTCGCCATCGCGGGTGCGGTCCACTGGTAAACATCCTTGGTTTTTATACCCGTTGCCTTGCAGTCTCCGTGTATCGTCGACCAGGGCAAGAATATCATCAAGGTTACGCCTCCATGGTAACTTCTTTGCTCGGAAAGACTGAGTGAGTGAGCCCTCTTCGAGCTCGCTCTCGTCAGAACTCATTCCTCTCTCTCCAAGGTCCTCCAACACAGTCAAAATCATGTTCCATGTAGCCTTTGAGTGTTCGCTGTCCGCAGTGACCACCTGATACCCTGTAATCCTCCTCCGTCGGTCATAACGTTCGCTGCGGCGTCGAGCATGTCGTGCACGTTTGTTCGTCATACTAGCAACAGCATTCAGGCGCATTTCCGCCTCTGCTTCTGTCTCTAGAGTCCCATCCGGCTTCATTCGTAAAAAGCTTTCTCGCCATTTTTGTCGGAGCCTAGTGAACTTCTTGGTGATGGCCTCTTCAAAGAGTTTCGTGTTCGCCTTCTTTGTCTCCTCGTCGTCTTCGTTGTCCATCAACCACGGGTATGATTCCTGTTGTAGCTGGAGCCCTATCTTGAGGAGGAAGTGGATAACCTTGCGGTTCCAGTCAGACTTGGCCGTCGCCATCAAGTCAAGCCGGGGGTCGGACTCGTCGAATTCGGGTATTCCACCCGTGAGATCAATGGACTCGTGAAGTAGAATGTCAATGTCATGTTTGATCCCAAATGTGCTTTTATACAATTCCTTGGCTATATCCTATGACTACGTCAGGGTTATTCTTTGTGACTTGGGCGAAGTTGACATACCACGAACTTGTTGTTGGGCTTTCGTCGACGTGAACTGTGACCTTCATCATCTGTTTCTGTGTCTGCGTCGACCGCGGCTTCAGACTTTGCACGGGATTGCTTCGATGGTGGAGCTGGAGGCTTCGAATGGGCTTTGTGGTGAGATTGGGGTGGAGTCTCTTTTTTGCGTTTGAGGGCATCAACCGCTTGTTGTAAGTCCCGTACAAGGGAATGTAAGTAGGCATGCGTAACGGGCTGGTCTGGGTCGACCTCGGGCTTGTTTAGAGCGTGAAAATGGGGGGAGCCGGGAGACATAGGTGATGTTGAAGGGCCCGGTAGGTTTTCGGAGCGGTTGACAGGCTGTGGATTCCGAGGTGGTGGCTAGGGCATATCAGTTCATATCCATCAAAACTAGGATTGAACCTCACGTTGTTGGGGGTGTCGACTGGTACCACGGACATTAATCTCCGATGGCGGGGGATGGACTGGCCATATCCACGGAAATTGGCAGCTGCATATGGACTTGGTGAAGCACGAGACACAGGGCCTGGTGTTCTCGCTCGGAGTCGGGGAGTTGTAAGTAGCGATGAAGATCGGGGAACATTAGGACCTGGCGTTGTGTCAACACCCTGACTAGGAGGACGTGTTGATTCATTTGAAGCAGCAAGTCGGCGCTGGCGTTCAAGGGTGGCAATGCGAGCCTCAGTGGTACTCTAAGAGGAGAGTTGTCAGATTTGATAGCTAAAAACGGCATCAGCTTACCTCAAATTCATTCAATCGCCCACGCCATTGCTGCTCAAGCTCCTGAATTTGCTTCTGGTGTCCCTCTTTTTCCTGATTGAAGGCTTGCTGCATGGACACGACTCTCTCCTCAGCCTGTTGTTTCGTGGATGCTAGCTGCTCTTTTAAGGAGACAAGACTAGCACCTTGCTGCTGTATTTGTTGTACAGCCCGTTGATAGTCACCAGAAATTTGTTGATACTGAGGAAAACATCAGGTAAACGAATGAGCGGGGATATCATGAACGTACATGTGCGTAAAGTCCTTCATATCGTTGTAACTCAACCCTGAGGGCGTCGCGTTCAATGGTAATCTCATGCACCTACGAAGAGTAGATGAGGCAGGGATGAAAAAGGTCTCTAGAAACATACTCTGCGTCGGTCCCATTGGCTTAATTCTCTAAAATAGTCCTCTTGCTCAGCCCCGCCTTGTCGCATCATCCTTAACTGATCCATGGTCGGACGGTACCTGGGAGGATGGGGACGAGAAAGTTGAGATTGAACTAATGCTTCTTCGGCCATATCTTCGTCTTCATCCGCGTCTTCGAAAGGTTCAGATGGCTGAGTACTCGTCTGAACTTCGCCTACGGGTCCTGGTGTCTGATTCATTGGATCACCTGTCCTCATTGGTACACGAACTCTAACTGCTGAAGGTCTCCGCTCTGCAGTAGCGCTAGTGTGAGGTTGGTGAGATTGAGGTGGTTGAGATAGCTGGGGTGATTGGGGTAATGGCAGACTGGGCGAATTTATGAGGACGTTCATACCCGAGCCCTGCTCAGCATGAGATCCAGGTAATTGCGCACCGGGCGCAGGAGGAGGGTAAGAAGTCATAACGCCATCCATATCTGAGGCCTGCTCAGGAAGCGATGAGGGGTGGTCAACATCCATGGTTTGTTGAGAGTTTCTGCTGGGTTTCTGCTGGTCGATGTGGTTTTGAGGACAAGAGAACAAAAAACAAAGGGGGATACTGCATAGCAACCATGACAATGACAATTGTAATAAGATCCAGTTGGATCTGAACAATGAACAGCGGTGGATCGGACAGATTATGCTGAGAGTACGTATCAGCGGCCAGTTACTAGGGCGCGCAACATTATTGTCGGGACCCGCTCATTGGGGAAGCCTGTCTGATGGGGAAGTTGTGGTAAATGGACCCGAGATCTCCCAAGAAGGAGAGCGCATTGAGCAGGCAGAGACCACGCCAGAAGTGCACACCTCTGACGCGGTCGCTACCATGTGTGGTTGGGTCGAATCTCGTCGTACTGAGCCCAGATGGTATGATGGCATTTAAGCGCCCATGAGATCCCGAAGTTCGAGTATAGGGTCACGACAACGGTGAATAGTTGAGGTCCACGCCAGAAGTACACACCTCTGACGCGGACATGGGGAGGACGGTCGTGGTTGCCTGGTTGTTGACGCGGACGTGCGGAGTTTGTCGCTGATTTCCCACGGGGCTCCGATACAAGGCGTCTGATCCGCTGACTGATCCGTTAAGCTTTCTTCGCCCACAACGACCTCTTGCGATTCAGCGGTGTGTACTGCTGGGTTTCTTGA